>WOGN01002405.1:5210-16831 GCA_015342105.1 Leptinotarsa texana
ACAACGGCATGTCACGTATGATTTAAAAATAGTTAATAATAACAACAAAAAACTAACGCACTATCATGAACATAAACATTGAAAAATGAAAAAACACATTCAATGAGAAGGCTGACACTCAGACTCATCGATAATTTTTTTAATGTTTGCAGAATAATTTGATGCAGCCATTCAAATACAATTATCCAAATCTTCATGAATTTGAAAATACACTATTTTCAATTTATGCAAAAGTAGATATGCACTGGTGATTTTAATATCAATTTAATGACTTACGAATGCTCAAGAGCTCAAAAGCTTATATCCATCTTAAAGTCTTTTTCTTTGAAACAAATAGTAGAAACTCCAACAAGAATTTCAAAAAATACAGCAACTCTTCTCGATTTAATAATAATTCAAGAAGCAGAATCTGTTTCAGAAGTGGTGCCGATAGACACAAATAGTATTACGGACCATTTGCTGGTAGCTTGCAGAGTAAGAGTCGATGGACAAACGGTAGGTCCCAAGATGTGTACACGTCGAAATTTCAAAAACTTTGATGCTGATCTGTTTGAAATTGATCTACTTAACACATCCTTCTTCATGACATTTGATCAAGGTTCAAAGAAGGAAAAGTTATTTTTTGATTAATTGTCTAACAAATCTTTTTCATAGGAATGCACCTTATGAAACATCAAGGGTAACAAAAGCTAGAGCCCCAAGATTGACTCAAATAATACAAGAAATGATTAATGCAAGAGACAAAGCTTTGAACAAATATAAAAGGACAAAATCAACAGCACACAACACTTCTATGAAGATATGCGCAACTATGTTAATGGTGCAATAAAACGTGAAAAAAAAGCTTACTTCTGTTATCAAGTTTCAAAATTGTAGTAGAAAAGAGCTCTGGAAATCACTAAAATACAATAAAACCGTAAAAGTAATATCGACAGATATCCCTGAACATCTGAAGGATCCAGAGAAAATTAATGAGTTTTTGGTGAATACTATCCCGTTTTCTGAACCTTCAGAGGCACTTTTGAACGTTTATAAGGAAAACCGATTGAACAATTCAAATTTTGAGTTTCTATAAGTTATTGACGTATTTTTTTACACAACTTTTTGTGAAATCAGTACAAATGCTATGGGATGTGATCAATTGAACTTGAGATTAATTAAATTATGCTGCCCTCATATTATCACTTATATAACTCATATAATAAATACCTGTCTTTCTAAAAATGTTTATCCCTCTATGTGGAAGAGTGCAGTGATTGAGGTTTTGCCGTTTAGAGACTTGCGTGAAATCAGTATTTTGCCAACATTATCAAAAGTTTTAGAAAAGGCAATGGAATTACAGTTGGAAGAATATCT
This sequence comes from Leptinotarsa texana, assembly GCA_015342105.1. Taxonomy (NCBI): domain Eukaryota; kingdom Metazoa; phylum Arthropoda; class Insecta; order Coleoptera; family Chrysomelidae; genus Leptinotarsa; species Leptinotarsa texana. The sequence continues at coordinate 6,567 of WOGN01002405.1, forward strand.
TGAGAGAAACTCACTGATGTGTCAGGAATCAGAAAAGGTCATAGTTATACAACTGCACTCCTACATATTAGTGATGACATAATGAGAGCAACTGATCAGGGTAAGTATACAATATTGGTTTTTCTCGATTTCACCAGAGCATTCGATACCTTAAATCATAAACTCTTACTAAATATCTTACATTATATGGGGTTATCTGATAACGCTGTCAAACTTATGGACAATTATCTGGAAGGTAGGAGCAGCACGGTTGGTTAGATTCTCAAATATCGGATGATCTGGAACTGAAGGCAGGAGTACCACAAGGATCAGTTTTGGGTCCATTGCTCTTCACAATCTCCTCGTCAACCTTTCTAAGGAAATTTAAAACCTGTAATGTACATCTTTACGCTGACAACTCTCAATTTTATCATAGTTTTTATCCAGAAGATGTCAACGAAGCCTGCGGAATCATAGATTCAGATATTAGACACTTTATTGAACTAGCAACATCACACTCGCTATTTATTAACACAGAAAAATCTTAAGTTATCATTTTCGGGTCGAAAATCAATAGGAGTAAAATCATCAATTCAGTTGAAATTCACATAAATGCAGATACACTTCATGTTGTTGATGAAGCCAGAAATCTTGGCGTTTTGTTTGATTCTCAGATGAGGTTTGAAAAACATACCAACAAACTCATTCAACGAGCCTATGCCTCCCTCAAACTAATATATGGTAATAAATACTGCCTATCAATTGAATTGAAAAAAATGTTGTGTGAGAGCTTAGTACTAGCACAATTGAATTTTGCAGATACTCTTTATGGGCCGAACCTGACAAGTAACTATAAACAAAAAATTCAAAAATTCCATAATTCTTGTTTGAGGCTTATTTATATATGGAATAAGAAGAAGAAACAGAATATCTCACAAGTTGAAGAAAGTAGGATGGCTAAATATAGAGAATAGGAGAAAATTACATGCTACCTGCCTCTATTACAAGATTTTCTTACAAAATTCCCTTCTTACCTGCATAGGAAACTGACGTTTCGAACCGATGTTCATAATATTAACATTGGGTTTAAAGGCTCTTTAACACCTCCCATTTTCAAAATCCAGTTATTCAAATGCTCCTTCAGTTACCAGATAGCTAAAGTATTCAATGCTATTCCTGAATTTTCAAAAAAACTGTCACCATCTCAGTTCAAAATCAAATTGAAATTATATTAGTAGCAAAATCAGTAACATGATGCACGGTTCACCATTCCTCTTTTCTATCTTATTTTATTTGTTTTCCTCATTGAGCGATATCTGACCGATAATAGTTTGCCTAGTTTTGTATCATCGCCAGTCACTGATCTCAATTCATGTATTCATATACTCATGTTAATGATATTCTACTGCAGTACCCATACAGAGACTTTTTTAGGTTAGGTGGAAGAACAGTTTAGCAGTTATTTGCATAGATGCGAAAATTGAACTTCGCCTTTAACTACAACTTTATATTTGTAGTTAGAACTTAATATTGTTATTTTTTTTGTGTGGTTGTAGTAATAAAGACGGTCATTGTTATTATTATTATTATTATTATTATTATTATTATTATTATTATTATTATATCAGTTCAATATAAATTTCAAGCTTGGAACTTCGTTGTTGACTTTTTTGTTATTTCTCCAACCTCTTCCCTGTTGAATCCGTTCAACTGGCGCTCCAGGGCTTACTTTTTTCCATCTATTTCGACTGTAAAAAAAAATATTTTCCTTAACCACGTCCAGCCCCGACAATAATCGACTAGCCGGAACCGAACTACTTTTTGCTAATTACATAAATACCAAGGAAGGTTATAGTATCAAGCTTCAAAGGGTGAATAAATGCCTTGGAGTGAGCCAATCCTGGCTCATTCTGCCAGAAGTCCAGTAATTTTCTTGCCATCCAGGTGTTCAATCTTTATTTGGCAAAGCCTAAAGCAACGCCAATGACAGGTTCTGGTCCGATAAAGCTGCTAACAGCACAATTCTTTGCAAGAATCAAGACCAGAGACAATCTGATTGAGGAGAGTCATTTCTGGCAATTTGCTACCAATTTAGACGTTGCTCGGTATGAGCCAAGAGATTCCAGTGCCGCTTGACTGTCCGAGAATATTTTTATCGACTTGTGTATGAGGTTTTTTTTTCAAATCACTACCATAAACACATAAAAGGAACTTCCACATTTTCTGACAAATTGGGGTTCAGGCTATTTTGTGACCAAACGTCTTGCACTAACACCCATAAAAACAAACATCACCAAACTGATTTATTATTTATCGAAGTGTCTTTGAGTGCGGACTTCGTGCCATCCATAATGGATTAGAAATTGTTATGTATGAGGTCACAAAGCCAAGTGAAAACGCGGATGGGTTTATGATTTGCGGTATCGGGAATTAATTTGAGTTTTGATAATGACTACGTGAGAGGACGACGGTATGTTTGACCCCAGAAAGCTGCAGGATCGAAATAAACCTCGGGACTGAAATAGTCGTTACAGGGTCATTGTTTCACCATTTCACAATTACTTTCCTCGATTCAGATTTTTTTCTCGAAATGACCCACACTATCCAACATTGATTATAACGGTATTGTCAACAAAGTTAGCGAAACTTTTTCTTTTCCTCGTTCACTAGAATGAAAAAAGTGGTTTCAATAGTTGCGATTCACTCTAGCACCACTAAATGGACTTCGTTGGGGCGAAATAGAGTATTGGATCACAAATACATCAAGTTGCCTTGCAGTAAAATCTGTAGTAGAACACACAAGATGAATTTCGGCCAAAGGTCGATGTCAAAGCTTGGCTTTGCAACTGTCCTCTTTGGGGAGCCTCGTTTATCTTTTATATTCGATCCCATAGATTGTGTCTTCGTTGCAAAATTCAGATTGTTACCTAAAAACTTTCAAAGAAAGAGTGGGTTACTACGAAAGCGTTAAAGGGCCACACAATTCTGACTTACAAGTCAGAATTCTGACTTGTATCTCAGAATTCTGACTTGCAAGTCAGAATTCTGACTTGCATTTCAGAATTCTGACTTGCAAGTCAAAATTCTGACTTGTAAGTCAGAATTCTGACTTGCATCTCAGAATTCTGAATTGCATCTCAGAATTCTGACTTACAAGTCAGAATTCTGACTTGTAAAGTCCTGTTTTCAAACTAGATAAATGAAAACTGATGGTTCTGTCTGAGGGTCAATTTTTATGACAAACTCAGTGGTGAAAACTGCATATCGACATCTATCATCATTTCTGAGTTATAGCGTGTTATTTCGAAAATGTGCATTTTCGAAAAGTTGCTGTGACTTTTTTCCTGTCAAAAATTCTTTTTTTCTGTGAAAACATTTTCAGAGCACTTTTTTACGTAGAATTCAATGGTTTAAGTAATTTATTTTTTCAAATCATATATCAATAATTTTTAATGGAAAACTAATTTTCTAATAGGACAACCTGTATATTGCTGCATTTTTCAATTAATCTTGAAATTACCTTTTCAAAACTGTAGCACACTTGATGTTTTTGGCTTTCTTTGAAATGCATAGCTTTTAGGTTTTTCATGAAGACTTTGAAACACACACTTTGAACAAGTGTGGTCTGAGTTTATGAAATCTTCTGGTCTTGTATGGCTTGAATTTGTGCTTTTTCAAAATCCGCCTAACGTTAGTTCTTGGTAGGCCTGTTGATATTTTTAAGTTCCGCGTTGACGTTTTGGGATTATTTGCAACAGCTCCTAGAACGACTGTTTCTTTCAACTTCCTATCCCTACTTGATGCATACAATTTTGGACTTTTCTTTTCAATTAGATTGTGTCGCAATCTTGTGAAAATGTCTCTAAAAGGTTTTCTTCTCTCTGGATACCTCTCGTGATATAAATTGTTTGCTGCCTCTGCATTTTCTCCGGTTTGTATAAAACAGACTATCATATCCCATTTTTCATAATTCTCATACTTCATTGCAAATGTGTTCGATAAATGAACAAAAACCACGAATTGAGGAGCGTCTTCAAATCAAAATTTGACAGCTACCAGTAAACATTTGCTTTCTGTTTTATCGCGGCGTCTGCATGCAAAGTCTACATGAAAAAACCTAAAAGCTCTGCATTTCAAAGGAGACTCTAGCAAAACATCAAGTGTGTTACATTTTTGTAAAGGTAATTTCAAGATCTATTGAAAAATGCAGCATATACAGGTTGTCCTATTTAAAATAATGATTTTTCCATTATTAACTATTGATATATGATTTGAAAAATAAATTACTTAAACCATTGAATTCTAAGTAAAAAAGTGATCTGAAAATGTTTTCACAGAAACAAAGAATTTTTGACAGGAAAAAAGTTACAGCAACTTTTCGAAAATGCACATTATCGAAAAACACGCTGTAACTCAGAAACGATGATAGATATCGATATGCGGTTTTCACCATTGAGTTTGACATAAAAATTGACCCTCAGACATAGCCATCAGTTTTCATCTATCTAGTTTGAAAACAGGACTCTCCCTTTAAAAGTGTCAAATTTGGCCCACCCTGTACATGACATGACTGGTTGGAGTGGTTGGTTGTTGGTTTTACTTCTATTCCAATTGACGGTTGATAAACTGGCCTGTATAAGTATAAATATATGAATAATCAAATTAAACATAAAATTATTCACAGACTTTCAAATGAAACCAAATTCGGATAATTATACATAAAACGGCAACAGTACTCGTGGTCGAAAAGAATTCTGAGATACAAGTCAGAATTCTGACTTACAAGTCAGAATTCTGAGATACAAGTCAGAATTCTGGGATACAAGTCAGAATTCTGACTTCCAACTCAGAATTCTGAGATGAAAGTGAGAATTATACAAATCGAAAAAAATATTTTTGTATGGCCCTTCAACGCTTTCGTAGAGATGAAAACGGACACCAATATGTCTTGCCACAATCATTTCGCGACTACTTCTCAAAAGCTCGGAACATTATTTCAGCAACTTTTGATGCTTTATGAAGCTCAGATCCGACCTTTTTTGCAGTATTGTCCTCATGAATGGAGCTCTGTCCCAAAACATACCCTGAAGGTGCTGGATTCCATCCAGAAAAGAGCCATCCGCCTGATTGGAGACGCGAATATCACTTGCAATCTTGATAGTCTGGAACATCGAAGAGACGTTGGAGATTTGTCTCTCTTCTATAAATACTTTCACGGGAAGTGTTCAAGTAACTTAGCATATTTCATTCCACCAAGACCGGTACATATCAGAAATACGCGACGGACTGTGGCTGCTCATCGTTTTCACGTTCAACTCAGTACATCTTGAACTTCACTGTTCAAGAACTCTTCCATCTGGAGAACTGCGTTTATGTGAAATTAACTTCCTGAGAACATTTTTTAATTGGATTTAATCTCCAGCGATTCAAATACAATGTATATCCCTACTATCGCACAGGAACCGCTCTAAGAGCGCCCTAAGGATTTTCCTGTAGTGCTTGTGTTTTGTCCTTTAAAAAAATTCAAGAAAATGCCACTTAGCTCTTTAATTTTTTGGGAAGTTTCACCCCGATTTCCCATTACTAGCCTCTGCTACATAAATACAACTTTTCATTCAATTCAAAGAAAATTTTTAAAACTTTCAGGAAATTTCTGAATGGAAAATATGACTTATTCTCATCAATTCTCCAATTGGGGATATACATGTAATGTGAGACACTGGAAACTATATTTTTCTACTATCCACTGAAAAAACAAAATCTCAGTCTTTTCACTGTGTGAATTTTCGTTGTAATTGAAAATGTCAAATTATAAATTCAGGAACATCTATTGAATCTCTATGCAAATATCAGGAATACCCCCAAATATTCTGTTTTTGTTTCTCGACCCCTTCTTGAAATCATTGTGAATCCGCCACTGCTCTTGAAGTTAAATTATGGATAAACTCAAGTACTTAATGGAAAAAGGGCATTTTCTGGATTTGTTTTATGCTAGAGGTTCCAGTTGTACCTTTTATTGATTTCAGTAAATCAGTAATAGTAATTTAGAAAACTTATTGAATCATTTACCCACATTTCAGTGATTGATTCAATATATGGGGGAATGGAATTAACAAATTTCACAAAAAACCCCAATTGCCTACCTGTAGCAGTACAACAGATTATACCTGTATAAGAAACGGTTAATCAATTGATTAAAATATACATACACCCCTTTCAATGTAAATTATGAAATATTCAAGTTATGATTTTTGCAGTGGGTACAAACGGAATGCTCAAAAGTCAAAAAGGATGTGTCGAGTCAATGAAATTCTAGACCTTGAAATGAGACACAAGATAGTTTCAAAGTTTATTAATATCATATACTGATATCATTTTACTCGTATCTGGATCAATAGGAAAATAATCGAGTTATAATAACAAGGTTAGATGTTGTCATTACCATGCTCAAACACGCTATTTAGATTATTGTTCCACACAAATCAAGGACCTTATTTGTTTGCGAAATTTGAAATGTGAATTTCATTTGACCTAGCGGCGTTTTCCTGTCGAGGAATTCTTCATTGAAGCCCTTCATCCAAACGGATCTAGTAAGAACGTTTGTGGTGTAATAATAAAGATGATACTTTTGGAATATTTGGTGTAGTAATTAATATTAATGGAGTTCTATCCCAACACCAAACCGTTATGTTCAACACCTCGACACGTGTTTCAATCACCAAGTGATCATCTTCAACCATAATCTTCCTCTTGAAGATGATCATTTGGTAATTGAAACACGTGTCGTGTTCAAAAATAACGGTTTTGGGTTAGGATAGGACAGTAACATTCAAATAAAGAAGATAATGTAACTGCCATTTCGAATCAAACCACCGTAATTTGTCGGTTTGACTCCTTTTGAGGGATCCTTTTATCATAATATCAGCTATGCCCTGCAGTTTCACCATGAGCTCCTTGGTGGCGTTCATAATTTGGCTTTTCTCGGCAACTATGAGTCCAAATGAAATTTGGACTCATATTTAAATGTCTTTTGTTGAAGTCAGAACAACAAGATAAAGTTTCCGTTTCATTAATTATTTCCAAGTGATAATTTTTGAGTGGTCTTGGCAATTTTGAATTTAATCCAATATTTTCCTTTTTCTGTAACTCACGAATAATTTGTTTTGTGTAGTAAAGGATGGTTGTGAAGATGAATACTTTCTATACAATAGCAGATTTTCTTGTCCAATTACAACAGTTCTCTCAATATGTTTTCTAAAATATGGTATTTTCACGAGCAATATGTCTTTCTTGTCTTTTATTAGATCAATTGACATTTTTGTTGGTTATTCCTGTCTACACGATCCGGCGTTCAATAATGATTACTGCCTGAAAATAAGGCGAATTAAGTTATTATTTTCATATACGACAATGCGCCAAATAAGGAAAGTTATATCCTCCGTATAGATGAACTAATGTCCAATATTCGTAGAGCAACCCTTCACCAGAAAAGGTTTCTTCATCTTTGTCCCGAAATGTTTGAAAACCTAGATGAAACAATAATTGAACAATCACCAAATCTGAACATTTTCAAATCATGATTGAAAAAGGTCCTCATTAAAAAAAATCCGACACACTTGATGAATTTCATTTTTTTTAAATAATTTTCATGACAACTATATCACTAAAAGTATGTAACAAAATTTACTCTGTTGCATATTTATTACTTTTTTTACACAATCCAACCTGGTTTCATAATTATGCATATATCACTGTACATATACCTATAAGGAATAAAAATTATTGTTAGTAAATTAGTATTGATAGACAACTACAAACCAAAAACCTAGGACAATCAACATGCAAATGGTGGATGTTTAAATATTTTTCTTATTTTTGACACATTTTATTCATGTTCATGAAAGTTATATAAGTAGGTACGACATATTGTACTCTACTCAAAAAAGAATTAACGGCACTGTTCGTTATTTTGTATCAATGTTCGACTCATTTGAAATATAATGTGATACATCAATTAGAAATTCAATGATTCAGTTTTCATATATTTATTGTCTTCCAATTCTGAAATTTATGCCAACTAAAAGTAATACATCTATATGATAGTAAATTATTAGGCCTGCCATCTTTCATTGAATAGCTCAACTGAAAGGAAAGAGAACCAGAACAGACTGGCTTTGTATGCTACGCAAGAAGAAATCTAGAAACGTTCTTGAATAGTTTCAAACTTTTCTCCAATAGGTAGCTACGCATGAAAATGTTTTTCAAAATATGTAATAACATTTCAAAATGTATTACTACTAGTTGGATTCAGCAAAATTGTATTAGTAGTGCATGGGTTCATTGTAGGACAATATTAAGATTCATAAATATTAAGAATCAGAAATTTTGGTCATGAACATATACTTATTATTTCTCAGAAATTGTAGATTAAATCGTTTGGTTAAAATGGATGTATATTTTATTATAAATAGTTTGGCTAAGAATTATTTCATATCAGATGATGTATTCTCTATCAAAACCTTATAATAATTACTATATTCAGTTGAATACCTCAACAGATTTATGAAACTAAATGAAAATATTACTTCAATTTCAATCCTAGAAATATTAATATTGGAAACCTCTATAAAGTAACATATACATCTTTCAGGCGAATAAAAATAGAACTGACTTTCAAAGTTTCGAAAAAAACAAGAAAGTTATACTATGGGATCATCGAATATTCAAAGTTAATGAAAAAATGGTTCCTTCGAAATATCTTCACCAAACTCAATATGAAATTTTACAGAAAATCAGGTATATAGTGTGTCTCACTTCTCATGGAAACACCCCCGTTTCTTTCGTAATATTCGAGGTAGAACGATGAAACTCTCAGGACTCATGGAAATGCTCAAAATGCACCTACCACCTGAATGGGGTTAGCCAAAGTGATATATACTGTCCGCCACTCGCGATGGAACACCCCATTTTTACTGTGGCCAACCCCGAATCGGAAAGATTATTAAATAGCTTTGCTTCTACGTAGGATGGACTGTTCTCATATAAATTATTTGAATGTTTTTCCAACCTAATGTGCTCATAATAGTCAGTATTAAGAAAAGATGGCCTAGGATAGGAAGCAAATGCAATATATCACAACCAAAATTTATCAAAATTAAATCTTTTATATTCGATTCTTGCTATTTTTCATTCAATTGTAAATTTTACAAACAAATTCTCGGAACCCCAATGGATGCCACAATATCATCTATTATTCCACAGTATGGTATGAATGATCTTTTGATTGTTTATCTAAACTAAATTTTCAAGTAGCTTTTATAAAAAATATGTTGACAATATCATTTGTGCTATTCCTCTTAATAAATCAAATTATATGTTACCGATATTTAATAATTACAATGAAAAATTACAATTCACTCTAGAAGAAGAAAACAATAATAATATACCTTTTCTTGACGTGAGAGTTATCACAACAGAAACTAACAATTTAATAACAGATTGGTATATAAAACCCACCAATTCTGGAAGATATTTAAATTATCATTCTTTTCAAAATCAAAAAACAAAAATCAATTTAGTATTAGGATTAAAAATTAGGATTGAAAAACTGGTACATCCTACTTTAAAAAAAATCAAAATTTTATATATTATTCTCATTGATAATTCTTATCCATCTAAATTATTAAAAAACTAATCTATAATACTGCCTCCAGAAGAATTATTTATTAATCCTAACTATGAAATACAAAATTCCAATAGTAATACAAACAATCAATCTCAATCTTCGGATATGTTAACACAAAATAAAAGAACTATATATTCTTCATTGATTCATATTTCCATTTTATCAAAACAAATTAAACAAAAGTCAATGAAAATATCAATATTAAAATCACAAACAAAAATATCAAAACCTATGGAAATCTATATACTAAACTGAAAGATAAAACAGAACCAATGAAGCAAACTAATATAGAAAACATACCTTGCAATGATTGTGATTTACAGTACATTGGAACTTCTTCTAGGTCATTTAGAGATCGAATTGTTTCCCATAAAAGTGATATAAGACTCAATAAAAAATCTTGTGCTTTGGCTGAACATAGTATTACAAAAAATCATTTTCCAAATTACGAACAAAGTATGATTTAACAAATTGAAAACAGTCACAAAAAAAGACTTTTTCTTGAAATGGTAGAAATTATGAAAGAGCCCAATACTATGAACAAACGAATAGATATCAATCATCTTAGTACAATATACACTTATTTATTGCATTTAGACAT
>WOGN01002406.1:0-16830 GCA_015342105.1 Leptinotarsa texana
TGCAAGAAAGGGTTGCAAACTCAATTATTCAGAATTCTTGGAAATTCACAAGCATAAACATTGCGGGTGCAATCTGTTAAATGACCAAATCGATTTAATTTACTCTCCGGTTTTTAAATTGGCACATGCGCATTGTGAACTGTAAATTCAGGTACTCAGTCAAGTACCTCAATGGTATATATTAGCGAATGTAATGGATCATTGTTAGTTTATTGTTCAAGTTTGAAGTTACAAATAAAAGTGCTAAAAAACATAGAAATTTTCATTTCTCTTTTCAACATGATCTGCCACGTAGTAACGGCTATATCCATCAATTTACTATAGTCGAAGGTTCTTGATTGTTCTGTACACTATACTGTTTTCCACGTGTTGTGTTAATAAAGTTATTCATACCATCTAGTAGTTTTTTTTATATAGTTGAGGTATATAACAAGATAAGCTCGATGGAATTGAACAAGGTGTGATGATATATGAAGAATTCCACCAGTTGTGGAGGAAGAGCAGGATACTCCTAGAACAAAGTAGAGCAAGTTTCTAAGAATGCACAGGTCGACAACACAAGAAAGGAGATGAAATTTTCTAATGACAAATGATGGTCTCGTGTACATTTCTAACTTTGGTTCCAAACTTCATTATCCAGTTATTGGAAACTCAGCATCGCACCTTTTCAATATTCATCCACAGTAGAGGCATAGTAAAGAAATGCAGAGAAGCTTAAACAAGACGAACGTAATCAGAGAGAGATATAGAGAGAGAGATGAATTCGTACACCAATTCCAAGAGCACCAGAAGCAGAATCATTGATTGCAGCAACCATCAGATGGGCTTTCCCGATTGTATGGTCTTGTCAAATTTCTACAGTGAAGTTGAATATGTCCTTTCCAACCTAAACGTGATTTTGTGTTTATTTTACTCTTGAGAGCTGGTACATATTTTTGTAAAATAAATTGCATCACTTCTAACAAATTTCAGGTACTTGTATGACTGCCAGTATGACCTGAAGAAAACTCTGAACCTCTTCTCCCAGTTGCACTTGAGGGGAGAAATCCCAGAGCAGGCATTCTCTAAAGAAAGGTAAATGAATGTATTTCCTCCTTGACAATGTGTATTCACACTTTTTTTATAGAACAAGGTCTCTAGAGCTCAAAAGAGGGGATTCATGTGAGTATACAACTTTTAAATTCTTCATCTCCACATCGATTATTATGAAAAAAAATAAACATTGCTTTTGGTTTGTAGTTTTCAGCGACAGGATTCGCAAAAAAACTTTAGAGGTTCACGACAAGCTCAACTTGAGAACAGTTTGGGAAGTTTTGGATAGTGAAAGGGTCCAGAATTGTGTGGATAGAGCTCACTGCAAAGACCACACCATCGAAAGAATTCCAGTGATCGCCGACAATCCGAACTTAGCAAGTAAATCAAATCAATCTGCAGGACCGTTATACTCCTCAATGTCCAAGAAGAAAGCGAGGAAAGCGAAATATCGTGCTTTGAAATTGAAGCTCCAGTTGGCTGAATCCGCTGCCAACCTATTTCAATCTCCATCCAAAACTAAGAATAAATCCGGAGCCAAAACCATGAGTAAGTCTTTCCGAACCAAGGATGATTCCAATCCGCTAGTAAAGTTGTCGGAGAAGTTAGAGCGGTACAAATCGATTGCAGCTCAAAAAGTAGAAGAATTGAAACGGAAGTCAGAAGAGGAACCTCCACTGAAAGTGACAAAATTCGAGGAACCTCGAGTAGGTTTGTCCCTTGAGGAGAGAGCCAGATACAAAGCGCTGGCCCTGGAAAAAGCGGAGAAACTACGACAGGAAGCTAGAAAATATGAACCAAAAAAAGTTGTTTTAACCCCTGAGGAAATAGCGAAGTACGAAGATATGGCTCTCAAGAAAGCAGAGGATCTCAGGCTCAAGTATGGACCTAAAGATGACTCCTCCAATACCCATGGGAATAGTTTCAATTCCCATATGAATTTCCTCCAGCCCGTCACAAACGCCTTTCCTGTTCAAAACCAACTTATGCAGTTACCGCATATAATGCCCCAACAGCATTTTGTGCAACCGGGATATGGTATGGAACCAATGTATCCAATCCAACCTGGATATCCCATACGACCAGGATACTTTATGAACCCTGGATATACCATGCATACAAGTCATTTAGTTTCCCCAGGACATCCAATTCCATCGGGATATCTAATGCATCAAGAGGCAAGGCAATTATCCCAGATCATGGCGCCTCAGCTACAACCGAAAAGTTCAATGTCTTCTATGAATGTAATGGAAGCTCCCATCCCTGTGGGATCCCCCAAGGTGAATACATCCTCTCCCAAATCAAACGTTTCTCAAGAAAAGCCTACCGGAGTTGAAGAGAAGTCTTCAAAGTGGGACATTAAGAGTAACTTGTCAAGTTCTTCCAACAGTTCCAAGAAGACTCATCCTAAATCAAACGTTCTGAAAGAAAAGCCTACCGGAGTTGAAAAGAAATCTTCAAAGTGGGACGTTAAGAGTAACTTGTCAGGTTCTTCCAACAGTTCCAAGAAGACTCATCCTAAATCAAACGTTCCTCAGAAAAAGCCTACCGGAGTTGAAAAGAAATCTTCAAAGTGGGACGTTAAGAGTAACTTGTCAAGTTCTTCCAACAGTTCCAGGAAGACTCATCCTAAACTGACCAATACGAAAGTTGAATCCACATCCACTGGCAGTACAGATAAATCAACTGTTTCTGGTGCAGTTACTCAAATTGAGAAGACTTCAGGTTAGTATTACTTTTTCATAATTCTTATAATTTCAGATGCAAGGAAGGAATGTGGCTCAAGTTTCAAACCGAATTTGTATGAATCTGTTCTGTTCGGAGCACTGTTACGTTATCTCCCTTATTGTGAAGGCAATATCCAGACAGATTCCAAAAGTACATTTTTTGCCTCGCAATTGTATAAAATGCAATATCCATTCAGGCAGTAGGAGATAGGAGGGAAGTTATTTATAAAGATTTGAATCTCAACATGAGCTGCAGAAACCATAAAATTCTTACCGTCATCAAGAATATTTTTATTTATTATTACCCAGTCAGTTTTGCAGAATATGAAATACTCTCACAGCAGAAAGTTCTGGAATAATTATTTCCTCTGCCAGCTAGTTCTTCCCCAACGGAAAACGTGAAGTGTTTGTGAGAAAGTTCCGAGTTGAGTTTACAGTTGTTTTTTTTTAAATAAGGACCACTCAATAGTAGTAGTAGTAATAGTTGTAGTGATTTCTTTTGAACATTGTTACACGCGACAGTGACAAATAAATTGATATTCAAAACAACACTAATGAATGTGGCATATAACAAATGAGTTAATAAGAATACCCACCGTATTAAAGAGGTGTGGAAGATCTTTCATCCAATTTCAAAAAAATCAAGTGAATTCTCATGTTTCTCAAAAAATATCTATTTATTCATCAATTTCTATTTTGTTCCCTTTGAAATAGTCCCCCTCGTATATAAAACACTTGTGCCAGGGTTTTTTCCAATTCTCGAAGTAGTTATAATGAGTAATTTTTTTGCTGATATCTTTTTGGCAACACTGTTCTTGACAGGTCTTGTGTCTTTGTCAAACTTGTTCAGTTTCGTCTATAATTTAACCATGAATCGACTTACGAATGAATAACGCTTGCAAATTATCAAATTTTATTATCAAAATTCATGCTCGGTGAAGAAAGTGCATCGTGCACTTCTTCCAATTTATGGGCAGTTTCGTCGGCCTACAAGGAGTTATTCAGAAGCTTGTTACTGAATTTCGAACCCAGTTTACATTATTAGACATTTAACCACCAATGCGCATACGTAGAGAGTACCGAAGAAAATATTGCGGCTGTATCCGCCAGTGTTCGTGATGACCGTGAAATATCGATTCGTCGCTGTTCGCAGCAATCGGGCCTCTGTTACTCCACAAGGAAGATTTTGCGAAAGAATTTGGGTTTGAAACCTTATAAGATAGAGCTGGTGCAAAAATTGAAGCCACACTACCTCGCACAACGTTTAACATTTGGTGAATGGGCGCTGGCAAAGTTGGAGGAAGATCCTCATTTCTATCAAAAAATTTTGTTCAGCTACGAGGCTCATTTCTGGTTGAATGGATACGTTAACAAGCTAAATTGCCGCATCTCGAGTGAAGGTCAGCCACAAGCATTGCAAGAGCTACCGATGCATTCCGAAAAAGTCACTGTTTGGTGTGGAATATGTGTCGGTGGCATCATAGGGCCGTACTTTTTCAAAGACGACAATGGCCGGAACGTTACTGTAAATAGCGAGCGCTACCGTGTGATGATTGAATACTTTTTGTTGCCAAAATGGAAGAATTGGATATGCCTGACATGTGGTTTCAACAAGACGGTGCCAATGGCTCAATTAGAGCCGCCTTCGGTGAACAGTTTATCTCACGTTTGGGATCCGTCAATTGGCCGCCTAGATCGTGTGATTTAATGCCTTCGGATTATTTCTTGTGGAGTCGTGTTAAGGCTCATGTCTACAGGTATAAACCTTCAACGACTGACGCTCTGTAAGCCAATATTGAAGCATTTATACGTGAAATACCGGTCGATATGTTAGAGAGAGTGTTCCAAAATTGGACCTTGCGCACGGGCCATCTAAAGCGGAGTCGCGGACATTTGCATGCAAACACTAAATTATATTGATCGTTCTATCGATTCCAATAAAGATTTCATCAATTTTTTCAAATTTTTGTCTTGTTTTGAAACTCAAATCCTATACCTCTTAAAAAACACCCATATGCACTTTTTGGTACGTCCTTGAAAACGATTTATTACTCCTCTGCTGATGGAAATATACTTTTTCACAAACAATGGAATTTTTTTGAGTAAAGCACGTTTTGATCATAGAATATCTTAGAATTCAGATATGACTCTTTGAAACAAAAAAATTCAGGAACTCAAAAGTGATCTGTAATATAATCTAAAATATGTAGGGTAGAACTTCATATTGGCGTATAAATCGAATTCTTATTGAGCGGAATTTGTCAGTAAACTAAGGAAAATAGAATAAATTCATTGACGTCATCACAATATGAAATTTATAGTATGTCGATATAGCTATTCAATTTTTGAAGATCAATTGACTCAAAATATGAAGAATTTTTCAGTTTCCACTTTAACGAAATCTGCAAGAAAATATTTTCTTCTTCTCTTTTCTATGGTCTTTGCTTCTCTTCGGCGCAATTTGTTTTGACAGTATCATTGTCACTTGTCAACAACAGTCATTGTCCTTTTTTCATCAAAAATAATCTTCATCGGATCACACGATTTATCGGTGAAATTCATGTGATGAAGACAGGAACACGCAGAATCAGTATGGTAAGTATTTGTAGCCATATATGCTCAGTCATAAAATCACTTCGATGAAAAGTTAACAATTGACTCAAATCTGTGTAATATTAGACTTTTTATTTTAGTTTTTTTTTTCGTTATAAAGTCATGTGCTTGTGATGTACTGTTTGGAACCTTTGGTCTAGTAATGAATATTACTGGAGTTTAATCCTTCCATCCAACACCAAACCGTTGTTAGTAAAGGTTTGGTGTTAGAATTAAACTCATGTGTTTTTGTAACTCATATCTCAATGAAAATTTATTCTACTGCATCGTGATATAAACTGATATCTAGAAAATGTTGTACTCTATACATTGATTGATGCTCATTTTTTCGAAATTTTAATCTTTTCAAGCACTTTGAAAACTTTTTCACCGATAGAACCGTCGCCAATCAGGTAACATATTAATATTTAGGTTGGTAGTGTTATTTAAGGGTTCATAAGTAGACTATTGTTGATGTCTGTAATTATTGTGAATATCAATAATAGTAATCAATAAATGAATAATAAACTGAATGTTATTGTTGTAAATCATACCCGAAAGAAGATAACGCTGGCCTCCATTGCTATCCATAAACCAATGGTGACGTAACTAAGAGCGCGCGAATGTACGAATATTCCCTGCCACTCTAGAAGCAACGAGAATAATGCTACCGACTTCGACAGAACTTCGGCGAAGTTTTTACAACATTCGATTACGATATTTAAAGGCTAGCTACAAGGATATCGAGACAGTCAAGTGGAACTTTTGTTTGAAGGTGGTTGACAATGAAATACAGTCAAGTGGAAGCTACAGTGCGGTTGCGAAGTGATCTAGTAAGGCGATAGGCATTCAAACTTTTAGTTGAAGTGTTTGTTGTATTCAAAGTGATATAAGGTTGATTTTCATGATTCAGTGTAGTCAGTATTATTGGTGAACCCACGGGGAAAAAACGTAACATTATCATTTCGAATAAGAGTTTACAAAAATCTTCATAGTCAGCCGTGTCTATCGCCTTGAATGTACTCTTATGCATCAAAACAATATGGTTAAAGTCTGAAGAGTTTCCCAAAAGGATAACCCCGTCACTCGGGTCGAACCGAAATAAACTCCTTCACTGGAAGTGTCAAATGTCACTGAAAGATCTGAACATATTCAACTCAATAGCTTCCTGCCCAGCGTGTCAATAGATCCACACATTTGTTTTTATTGTGTAGTAAAAGCCGTGGATTTTTGGAATTTCTTCCTGACGTTTCGCTGGCCTGAGTGGCTAGCTTCTTCAGAGGTTTAAACATTCTGAGTCCATCCATTGAAGATGAACTCAGGATGTATGAACCTCTGAACCTAAAAATAGTGCATTGTTCTGTACCAAGTCGTTTTGGTGAGCCGTCATGAAAAAAGTGTATAATAGATTTATACGACTTCAAAAATAAATTATTTGAAAGAAAGGTGGTGGGTCAATATAAATCAATTGATGAAACTTTTGAAGACTGTCCGATATTCAACTTACCGCAGTTAATTTCAATTGAATAAAATATTGCAGACACTGAGATGACTGTCAAAGCTGTGTTTCGTGTCATCTGGCTTTGGTCTGCAGGTTTTTATGCCAGACGTTTCGTCTACAATCGCAGTAGACAACATCCGTGAGGATTACTAGGTCTCCCGTCCATTGCCTCATCAACTGTTATAATGTCTGTTGTAGTTGTATAAGAAAAGTCATACCAGCCAGACCACAGACCAATAAGGACGGAAAACGACTTTGACGCAATTGTTACCACGGTCTTTTTCAATAAACATCCCAGCAAAACCTCAGATACCCCTCCCTGCCATCATGCAACTTATACCTTACTAAATTCAATAAAATTTTCCGTTGATGAAGAAATCCAGAAAACGTTAATTTTAACATACTCTTTAAGTTCCCTGCAAAGTATACGGAAAATATATACTGATCACCCGCTGACAAGATCCATCAAAGAGTAAACTCACACAATTACGGAAGCTTCCAGAAGGCTAAAATTCAGTAACATGTCACGCTTTCTGGCAATTTTTTTTCTCATGCGGTTACCACGAAATGAGAAAAAAATCTTTCAAAACCAAAAAGTTAGAAATACCTACTTAGTGCTATCTACGGGTGAATTAACGTTGCAAAAAACAAATAAGTAGTGATGTAAGGATAGAATGCGGAGTCAAAGTGACGTGTGTACTTTATTCAATGCAAAATATCCGGAAAAGCACATTTCCCAGGCTACTGTGGGTAAGATCTCACACAAATTTGAAGAACATGGTACAGTGAAGGACTTTCCCAGAAGTGGCCGGCCACATGTTTTACACGAAGATCAAAAATTGGACATTGCCGTATCTCTGCAGGAAGATCCACATTTGTCAACGGTTTCACTAGCCCAAAACAGTCCTGCGTCTAGACGTACGATTAGGAGGTTTTTGACAACAGAAAAATACTACCCATAAAAGGTATGTCTTGTCCAAGAGCTCAACATACTCTTTTCGGACGAAATTACTTTTTATTTACATGGAGTAGTTAACAGGCACAACTAACGATTCTGGAGTCAGGAAAACCCACCCTGGATATGCGAAGCTTGTACGCAGCATCCTTAGAAAGTAAATGTATGGGCAGGCATCATCAACAACAGAATATTAGGACCATATTTTTTTGAGGGAAACCTTACTGTTGCACGTTACTTAGACTTTTACGCTTTGAATTAGTCCCTGCTTTAGCTGTTATGTTTTCCAATGAAGCAGATCCAGATATCCACACTGAAACACTTTGGTTCCAACAGGACGGCGCTCCCCCACATTTTGGTATTAGTGTCGGAGAATATCTCGATTTCATATTTGCAGGACGCTGGATTGGCCGCCAAGATCCCCATATTTAACGCCATTAGTTTATCAAAATAGGCCGGCTAATATTGAAGATCTAAAAAGCAGAATTAGAGTGGATTCACATAACATACCGGCTGAGGCCATTCGGAATTCCGTAGACGGGTTTTACCATCGTCTAGGAGCCTGCCAAGTAAAGGGTGGAGGCCAATTTCAGCATCTGTTACGTTAATTTACCCGTAGATAGCACTAAGTTATGTATATGTAACTTTTCAAAAGAGTTTTTTCTCATTTCGTTGTAACCACAAAAAAAAATAAAGGGTATTGTTAGAATCCATTTTTACAAGCTTTTCAATGAGCCCATACACCACATAGGTTTGCATTTGAAAAAAAAAGTTGGGAGTGAAATCAACTGACGTGTTTCAGCGTTTTTTTTCTAAACCACTGGTTAAAAAGATATTAATTTTATTCCGGACTGTTGCGCACCCCTGTATTATTCTTACTGTGGCATTCTCTGCAAGTGGCCGTTGTTGGATGTCTCTCGAATTCTTTCAACAACAACGCTGGTGTTCCTCAGGGATCCATATTGTCCCCAACCCACTTTTTATTGTATATCAACCACGTATTGAAAAAACAAGAATCCACTTTGTTGACGAGCACACTTGTCTTATCATTCCATTTGGATTCCAGGACATCAGCTACGGATGCAAATCTTTACCGGCAGCTGGAGGTTGCATATCTCAATGAAGATCTAGAAGTGATTTTGAATTAGGGTGAAACTAACCAGATTCAATTCAATGCCACAAAAACCCAGGCATCGGTTTTATCCAAAAATATGAATCTCTCCGAACCGAACCGTTTAAGAACTCTTTCCAAATGAATTCAATCTCCAGCTATTCAAATCCAATGTGAATCGCTATTTACGCACAGACGCTGCTCTCAAAGTGCCTTGAGGATTTTTCTGTAGTGCTTGTGTTTTGTTCTTAAAAAAAGAGTATGAACTGTCAGGTAGACAGATCTCGGAAGTGAAATGTAAGGATTAAAAATTATTATAT
Organism: Leptinotarsa texana; assembly: GCA_015342105.1. Classification (NCBI taxonomy): domain Eukaryota; kingdom Metazoa; phylum Arthropoda; class Insecta; order Coleoptera; family Chrysomelidae; genus Leptinotarsa; species Leptinotarsa texana. The sequence goes on from WOGN01002406.1 coordinate 9,239, forward strand.
TCAAACTTTTTTCCGTTCAAAATTAATGATTAACAATTTTATATCATGTGTAAATCAATATACATTAGATATTAATTGAATTCTTGACACATTTCGAGAGGGTTTCATTATGAAAAGTTTCAGTTTCTAATTGTATTGAAAAAAAATACAAAAATGTTTTCTACGTTTCCATTTCGAAGGTTAATGAAAAGCTACTTCGAAAGGATAAACAGAACTTTAATCTCTCAGCATTGATGCACAGGAAGAGACATTAAAAAGATCTATCCTGCATGGGAATACTGAGTTCATTTCAAGACCAAGTTTCATTATTCTTGTAGAAGTCGAGATGACGATATTCTAGAAACCTTGACAGATAAGTAGGCAGATATCTTGAAAGAAGGATTAGGATCTAGTGAGAAGGATTTAGTTTAGATCTTGCAAAAAGAATCAGATTTCGATCCTGCGAAAGAATGTCGAAGCCCTGAGAAAAGTAAGGAACTTCATAACAATGGCGTAAGATCTTTAAAAAAGTTGAAAGCCTGAAAAAATCAAAATCTTGGAAAAAGTTGAAGTCTTAGAAAATGTAAAATTCTTAGAAAATGTCAAATTCTTAGAAAACGTCAAATTCTTGGAAAAAGTTGAAGCCTTGAAAAAATTCGAAGCTTTAGAAAAAGTGGAAGTCTAGAAAAAAATCGAAATTTTTGAAAAAACGTCGAAGTGCTAAGAAACCTTTATGTATAAAACGGACATATGCGGAAAAAAATTCTATTTATGAAAAAAAAGGGCGACGTATATTGGAAAAGGTAGACGTATATTGGAAAAGGTAGACGTATATTGGAAAAGGTCGACGTATACGGGAAAAGGTAGACGTATACGGAAAAAGGTCGACGTATACGGGAAAAGGTCGACGTATACGGGAAAAGGTCGACGTATACGGGAAAAGGTCGACGTATACGGGAAAAGGTCGACGTATACGGGAAAAGGTCGACGTACGTGGAAAAAGATCGACGTTTGTAGAGAAAAAAAGTCAAAGTCTACGGAAAAAGGTTGACGCATACGGAAAAAAGGTTGTATACGGAGAACAAAGGTTGTCGTATACGGGAAAAACAATCGACGTATGCCTGAAAAAACGATCGATATATGTGAAACAATTTTGATATAAGTAGAAAACTATGAACTTATGTAGGAAAAGTAGACAATAATATTCAAATAAAGCTCAGTTCTGAGAAGTAAGATTGAGAACTGGAAGCAAATATAACATTCCGAAAAAAAACTGTAAATATACTGTCACAACTCACCTGTGATGAAATAGGTTTATGCGTTGGACTATCCAACTGAGGCACTGGCGGGGTAGTGAGTTCGAAGAGCCCGGGGCTCAGCTTGATGTCCCTCAGGAGCAGGTCCATCGGCGGCACCGGTTTCGGCTTGACGGGCGGCGGGTTCTCCGGACACAGGAATACCTCAATCTCGCCCGCTTCGCTCCTCATTTGGATGTTGTACTTCGTCTCCTGGTGCTCTTGGGCGGGGACGGACAGCTGCGTGTTGGGGGGCGCCTTGATTGCCATCACCGTTTTCTGTTTGAAGCCGCTTATAGACCGCAAGTCTTGGTAAGTCACGTAACCGTACCTGCGTGAAGACCACGATCAGAGGCGGTGATAAAATGACCTGAAGACGGTAAATTAGCCACGGTCGGGATCGCCGCGACAGTTAAATTCCCGGATGACGGCGTCTTAGCGATGGCCGAAAACGAGGATTAAGATTCCGGATGACGGAAGCTTAACCCAGATAAAGCCAAAATTTGAAAAAAAAAAAGTGATTTCATAGTTTGCCACTGTCATTTTGAAAGCCATCGTGAAATAGGCGCCTGTAGCACAACTAGGGCTACTTGTTGATAGATGGAATTACTTGCACAGTAATCTATTTCCAGTTGTTTATATTTGTGGCGACTGTCGTTCATTTGCCACCGTTGGTGTCTTGTCAAGGGGTGATACTAGAAGTTGGTGCCGATATGTCGAATAATATGAAATCTTCCAGGTAAGTTATTAAATATTTTGACAATAAAATGACAACTTTTAAAATTCAATGAACAAGCAACGGGTATCTCTTTAACAACAATTATCATCGTGATGTAAGTTATGGGTTCTTAGTCAGGTTAAAGTTTGACTGTGTGTTCTTTCGGAAGGACAGTGGCAAAATGCACTGCTAAAATTGGGTGTTTTCAAAACAAGATCCCTTTTATAATAGCCCATGAAAATAAAACACAATTTTAAATTCTTTTGTTTTTTTTCTTTTAGCGATTTTTGGAAAATGCCTTTGACTGTCAACGAACTTTTGGAAGAGGCTGAGAATTTGGATATTGATGATGATCTAATACCAAATGAAATAATAACTTTTCCGCCTGATAACAATGACATAACATATAAAGACAGTGGAGATGAATGTAATGTGGACATAATAACCTACCAGGAGGACAGCTTAGAGCTGAAGCTGAGGTAAATTTTGGCAATATTGATTCTGATAGTATATCCGATAGTGATGACGATCTTCCATTGTCTAGTTTTGTGAAGAGAAAGAAAATGTTCAAGCCAATGAAAGAAAAACATAAATTTGTGTGGACCAAAAATGACATCACCTCTGATTTAGCTGCTTGGGATGCTGTTTGTGGACCCAAACAACAACATTCGCCTGTGGAGAGGTTTTTTTATTTTTTAATGATGAAGTGATGAACTTGCTGGTCACTTACACTCATTTGTACGCCAGTGATAAAAATCGTATTGCTGATGTAACAACTAATGAAATGCGTTGTTTTATTGGGATATTATTACTCATTGGTTACAATTGGCGTCCGCGACGAGAAATATATTGGGAAAATTAGCCTGATACAAACAATAGGTTGATCTGTAATGTAATGACCAGAAATAGATTTCGCCACCTGATGCAAAATCTACATTGTTGTGACAATGCAAATCTTGCTGCTGGCGACAGGTTTGTGAAACTTCGCCCCCTGATTAGTTTATTGAATGAGAAATGTATGGATATGGCTCCACCAGTCGAGCATCATAATGTAGACGAGTCGATGGTACCCTACTATGGAAGACATCCAACGAAACAATTCATTCGTGGAAAACCAATTCGCTGGAGGTATCAATTATGGACGGGAACCAACCGACTAGGGTATATTGAGTGGTTCGAGCCATATCAAGGGTCAAACACCAAACAGTCAGAAGAATATAAGGCTCTAGGATTAGGTGTAAGTATTGTCCTTGAGTTTGTAGATGCTTTTCTTCTGGAACTAACATGAATTACCACTTTTTTTAATTTATTCAATTCCTTGCCGTTGGTTTCAGAATTGAAATCTAGAGGCATAAAGGATACCGGAACAATACGAGAAAATCGTTTACCGAAGAGTTGTCATTCAAGGAAATGAAGAAACAGCCACGAGGAAATTGTGACTATACTTCAACACTGGACTATGACATTATCGTGTGTAAGTAGCATGACAACAGTATTGTCAACATTGCTTCAAACCATGCTAAGGTTTTCCCAACTATCCAGGTCAAAAGATTTTCTAAGAAAGAAAATAAAGCAATTCTCATCCCACAGCCAAGTATTATAAAAATATATAATGAAAATATGAGAGGCTTAGACAGGGCGGATCAAAACATTAGTTTATATAGATCTTCCGTTAGAGACAAAAGTGGTATTTTCCTCTTTTCAGTCACTTTGTTGATATAGCGGAACAAAACTCCTGGCGCCTTCACAAATTTGAAGGTGGGAAATTGGCTCATCTTAGTTTCAGACGGTCCATTGTGGTAGGAATACTAGAATCCTTCTAAAAGAAATCAGAAGGAAGGACTAGTAGACTTCCGGCAGAAGCACATTCCTTCTCCAAGTAAGATGGAGTAGATCACCTTGGTTGCGTACCAAGATAAGCAAACTTGCTGTACTTTCTGTCATAAAAAAACAACTTTTTTGTTAAAAATGTACAGTAGCCCTGCATCCCAAAGATTATTTTCAGAAATATCATACTAAAAACTAGTTTGTTAAGCTTTCCATTATGCTAAATCTTCATTTTTGTTTTAAAAGTTATTGAGTTATATTTTTATTTCAAGTTTTAGACTTGAATAAACTCACTTATGGACATTCCTCTACTAATTTGTTTTGAATACCGAATAAAAAATCTACCAGATGATAGTCATTTTGCCATTGGCCTTTTAAGAGGACGCCCAAGTTCTCTTGAGTGACACATGGGAAGGTGAATTTGATAATTTCCTATTAATTTTTCATGACTATGAGTGTACTTTTCAAGCTCTTAATTCATTTTTGAAAAAATGAAAATTCTGGCAAAACAGCAGTTTAGGCTTTTAAAAGGGCAGTGGCAGTATCTGGGTTAACCATGGGCGATGTCCCTGGTAATTATTCAACCCCATACGTTAGTTTCAAGTGTGAAAATTCAATGAGACAAATATTGATATTTCTAAACAATGAACCTTTCAAGAATTTTTTAAAGTTTTTTTGAATAATTGATAATAGCATTCAACTCAAGTTCAATAAAATTTCATACAGAATTAATAACTTTTCTATTTTATCAAACAATGAGAAAAACTAAAAATCGTAAAGAAAAATCTTGGCAAGAAATGAAATATGTATTTCCACTCATTTGTTCTGCTAAACAAGAACTGAAAAACTCGTCAAGTCCTGAAAAGTTTTAGGGAAGTCGAATGAAACCCTCTTCGTGTAATGTCAGTGATATACAAAAAATTATTTTTCTCACGTTGAAGCTTCGACGCCTTAAAAATTCATAGGATCCACACATTCTTGTAACTATCTCAGAGTTTCCATGGAGCAAAAAAATTACATATTAACCTGACATTTCGATGTCATGAAAAGGTTTCTGGACGAATGTTTTCTCAAGCAATGAATCGGCAAAGGAGTCTAATGGGGTAGCCAGCTCTATCACCTGATTTTTCACCAATGTATTTTATTTCAATGTGCCTGCCATTCCTTAAGGCAGATAATGTTTAAGTATAGCCAATTTATCATCTTGTAAACAGATATTGACTAAAACCGTTCATATATTGCTTAAAATATTTCAAATCATTAATCTTTTACTTAAAAATCAATGCATTCATCTTTTTATTTATAATGATATGATATATATATGCCGAATGATTGAGAAACTGATTTCTTCAACAAAAAGTATTGAATCTTTTTGCATAAAATTCCATAATAAACCAATAAGTAACGACTTATTTCAGCTTACCACTGATACTTCCTGAGATATCTTCAAAATTATTTTACGGCTTGCTTCTTGTAGTGTGGTAAAAAATCCAGCAAGTTTTATCAGTAAATTGTATTCTCTTCAGTCTAATAGTCCTGATTTGTATAAGTATACAATGGTGTCAGGTGTCGGGTAACATTTTTTCCAGTTCTAGCAAGTACGAGTCTAACCGGAAATTTTCTTGTTTTAAATGAATCTTCAAAAATTAATTGTGTAAATCTGTTTCTGTTTAAAATTGAAATACCTATATAAGTATCATTGTACTGTAATTCCAAACAATATTTGAGCCCCTCCATCAATCTAGTTGGAGTGTATACATTCAGTCACAGACGAAGAGAAAATTTCAACCTGTCTGACAGATGCGACCTTATTTCAGGCGTGATTGAACGCCTTCGATTTATCTGAAGATATAAACCAACCAAAAGATGCTGCAACCAGAATTCATCATTGGCATCCCTTTGAGTTTTCAAAAACATTGAACTGCAAAAAAAGGATCACACCTCTGAAAAAATCCAGATCATATTCGTCTGAATCATCATACGAAGAGACACGGAGTCTCGAATGATCCAGCATACCCTGTTTATTTGAAAGACGATGAACTGGGTTGAATAAAGCAAGTCGCTTTGTACGTACTTATCTACATATCTACGAATTTCTACACTATCTCCAAAAATTTAGTGAGGTAACTTACCTTGCGTCGACCAACATACCTATCGTTATTCAACTTCCTCAGCTCGCTCTCCGCCGAACTTATTAACCTATCCAACGTATTCTCTACATTATCCAAATTCTGCATGTGCTTGGTCAGCGCTGCGAAATTGCTATTCTCGCTTTGGCCCCCTTTCCACTGGATATTGTTCTTCGACTTCTTCTCGAGGATGCCGATGCCTTCCAGTACGTTCGTGATATCGTATATCCTCCTCTTCTGCACGTTCAGCTCTTGCGAGGCCCTGTTCAGGTCCACCACGCCATTGGGCGACTTCTCTAGCAGCTCGGAGAACTTCTTCGTCAGCAGACTGAGAGACGTGTCGTACCTAGTGTTCTTCTTCACGGGAGTCTGCCTCCGCGGCTTCTTCGGCTGTGGAGGCTTGAACTCGTGATTCATAGGCACTACAGCCGGAACGACGAAGTGCTGCGACTCCAGGTTCAGTTTCCGTTTCACGGGAGGGGCTTGAACTGGAATACTGGATGATATCATCTGGTTCATCGGTGTGGCCCCGTAGCCGTGGTCCAAGAGGTGCGGACTGGGGGTGAACTCCGATTTAATCTCGCTCTTAACGATAGTCATGTCGGGGGTGGAGTTCGACGGGAGAGGCTTGTAACTCCTCGGACTATCTGAAGCTCGGCGGATCGTGCGAGGCATCTTGCTTGGTGTTTTTTTTTTCTGATTTCACGTGATTACTTTCGGATCATTTTTGCGCTGGGGCATTATTTGAGGTCGTTTCATTAAAATTTGTTTCTAAAATCTGAAAAGAGAGAAAAATACTTCAGATGATGTATCCGATTTCAATATATATCTAAAATACGAACAGAAAAGATGCATTGCTATAATTGTACTTGCATCAGTGATATTGAAACGAAGAATATGGAAGAGGACTTCTCAGAAGCTTTCGAAGAAAGTATCTTTTTCATTTCCTTCACCTTTTGGATTCATCCTTCCTTTTTCATACACATGGTGTTCATTAAACATGCTAAGGATATTTCGTCCTTTAATAATTTTTGATAGGGCGCTTCGTTTCGAAGATACGGAGCGAAAAAGCAATTAGACAATAACAATTAATTACCAAAATTTTCATGTAATGTTTCTAAATCTACAAGAACTGTTGAAAATGTATTTCATCAGTTAGGAATTCCATTATCTAATATAATATAAATTGATTCGAAAACCCTGAAAAAAACAATTAAAAAAATAATGAGATTAACCGAAAATAACAATTTTATTAAACAAAAAACTGAAATTACAAAGAAATAACATACAAGTAAGTAACAACCAAACAAATAAAAATTGAAATATTAATAAAAGCTGAAAAAAATAAAAACTAAATATTGTTAACAAGAAATGAAAAATATTTTTGGGAAAGAAAGTTTTTGGCTTTCTACTACTCCATCTTGATACAAAAAAAAATCGTAATTCATGAATGGAGAGTGTGTGTTTTCTATAATGTTATCCAATTTGGTACTGATGAGCCTTAGGGCAGGTGTCTTAAGGCGAAACACATGTTTTTACCAGGGAGGATGGCAATTCTATGTGAGTACAATTTGTTACCATTCATTTAAAGTAGAACTCATGTGAAAGATATCTGATTTTTATTCCACAACGAATGTTTGAAAT
>WOGN01002407.1:0-16829 GCA_015342105.1 Leptinotarsa texana
CGATGACTTGATTGAATTTATTGACTCAGGCGAGTGTCCCGCTGTAGTTCTATGTGACTTGAGCAGGGCTTTTGACTGTGTTAATCATACCAAGCTATTAGATATTCTGGATCGTTATGGAATAAGAGAAAATTTACATTTATGGGTTTCATCTTTTCTGAGCAACAGAATGCAGTGTGTCTCGCTCAAATTTGACAAATTTGTTTATTCGTCTTCAACATCAGAAATGAGGTCGGTCTAGTTGGGAATACCCCAGGTATTTATACTTTGGCCACTCTTATACCTATTATATATCAATAATATAGACAGGAAAATACCATAATCTGCAAAAGCGACGAATGAATTAACACGAAAATGTGAATATACTCTGGATGTAGTTTCAAACTATTTCAATAGTCACGATCTGTTTTTCAATGTAAAAAAACTCCGTTTTCACAACTATCAAAATAAAACCGATGATATTCAGGTGATCGTTAATGACTATTTTGAGAAACACCCATGATGCTGTTAAACTCCTAGGCATTCAAATGGATGAGAGTCTTTCTTGTAATGAACACTGTGATCAACTAGTTTCAAAATTGAGCTCTATAACCTATCTTTTCGTTAACTTGAGAAATGTTCTCAACATAAACCAACTTATGGCTGTTTATCATGCCCAGGTTGAATCCAGGTTGCGCTATGGTGTATGTTTGTGGGGCAACTCTGCAAAGAGTAAAAACATATTTATCTAAAAAAAAAGATATCCTACGCTGTTTGTTCAATGTTCCTCGACAGTATTCATGCAGAAACATTTTGGTTACACACGAAATTTTAACTCTGGTTGGATTATATATTTATGAGTTAGTTACTTATGGTGCACTGTTTGGAGCCTTTGATGTACTAATGAGTATTACTGGAGTTTTTTCCAAACACCAAATCGTTATTTTTAACACCTTGACACTTGTTTCGATCACCAAGTGATCATCTTCAAAGAGGAATATTAAAACTAGAAATTAATTCGAAGGTAAAACATCCAGTGTACATTAGATATACCAACCTAAATTAATTTTACAATTTTGCCTTATCTATTATTTTACAATATATGTTTATATAAAAAAATTTTCGCTATATAAAAATTAATTTCACATTATTGCATATCTAAATTTATTTTTGCAATGTGTCCTTATGTAGTAATCAGTAAACCCAACAATATTATTTCATTTTAACAAGCTATATAGTATGCTTTTTGGTATAGGTCCGTCATCGTTATTCATGATATTATTGTGTTTACTTATTTCTACACTATCATATGGCATCTAGTTGCCTGTTGTTAACTTGTCTAACTAATCTTAATGAACTGAAGTCTATGGAATGGTTTTATTGCAAAATATGATGGGCGACTGCTGATTTTTTAGGTCTTCCATATTTTAAGTATGCTATGTGTTCCTTATATCTTACTTCAATAGATCTTTTTGTCTGTCCATAATATTTTGCATCGCAATCCTTACATTCAATTTCGTAAATTCCAGAATTTTTCGAATTCTCGACTTTGTCTTTTGGACTTCCCAAAAGGCTCTGTAGTGTATGACTTGTTTGTATTTATTTTGGTTTTTGTCCTTTCTGAAAGTCGAGATTTCGTTCATTCTTAACCTAAACTTCTTCCTTATTATGTCATCTACAATACCCCTCTTTGAAGATAATCACTAGGTGATTGAAACACGTGTCGAGGTGAAAATAACGATTTGGTGTTGGGGAAAAAACTCCAGTAATATTTATAAAAAGTATGTCATTTGAAATATTCTGCCTTAAACAATACTGAATGCCCAGGAAAGACTCATCTACAAAATATCAAATTTCTCATTTATCAAAAATAGTTTGTTCAAACACGTCGATAGATACACATTCAAAAAATATATTCTGAAATATTCATCGACAAACTATTTTTGATATGTGAGAAATTTCACTTTTTTGAGTAATTCAGTTTCGAATATACGGAACTATTTTTTTTTCGCACCGAAGGAACGTATGATACGCAAATCTGTTAAGATACGTCAATAGACAAACTTTTGAAGAATGTACTCTGGAATTTTCATCAACAAAATATTTTTGATAAGTGAGAAATTTGACTTTTTTGAGTAAGTCAGTTCCGAATATACTTAACTATTTTTTTTTCGCACCGAAGGAACGTATGGTACGTAAATCTGCTGACTCATTCATTCGACATGTTTCAATAATAAATCGTGTTTGTAAAATGATAACATCGAAATACAGGTGAAATTGTTAATATTTGCAATCTGGCAACATTGTTTGCAAATCTCATTCTAAACCCTGTTCGATTGTCCCTCGTCATAAACTGTGGATGAAAAGTTGTGGGTAACTTCACACTAATTCTGGTTCTTAGCCTTGAAGGAAAGTAAAGGATCTTTTCATTTAAACAAAAAAAAGTTTGTGTGAGATATCATCGAAATTTTTTATTCGTTTGGAAGATCTATCAATGTCATTATGTGTGAAATATAACATCATTGAAATAGCCGCTACAGCTTCTCTGGGTGGGGCGAATCCTTAACGTCCAATTTTCCATGAGTCTGGCACATAAATCAGACTGAATTCGACTGATGGCTTGGATTCTGTTGGTTTTCAGGACCGCTGTGATTTGTGGCTTATTCGCATACACCTGCGACTTAAGGAAACTTCACAAGATAAAGTATAACGGAGCAAATCGCACAATCTCGATGGCCAGCTCACAACACTTTCACGTTAGATGACCATGTCCTCGAATCGCTCGTGTAGAATATCCAATGTGGCATGAGATGTGTGGCATTTAGCGCCGTCCTGTTGAAACCACATCTCGTTGGTGTCCAGATCATCCAATTCATGCCAAAAGAAGTTGGTGATCAGCGATTTATAGTGCTCACCGTTGACAGTGATGGCCTGGCCAACGTGGTTCTAAAATAAATATGGAGCGATGACAAGTGAACGATTTTCGCGCATCATCCTAGAGACGGATGATGGCTGGAAACCCTTCTCCACCAAGGCATCCTCGATGTCTCCGCTCTCCAGATGTTCTGGGACTCCTCTGAAGACAGCTCTGTCTTCAGGTAAGGTGTACGTGTGGTGAGGGATGTTTTCCCCCACCAGGAGGTGGGGGAAAACTATAGTCCTCGATCGTAGAAGGCTGAACCTTGATGACGTCGGCCAGGTTCACCGCGTTTGAGTAGCTGACCTTATGGAAGGTAGCAAGTTTCGTAAAGTGAACCCTCTTGTCCTTCTGGCGAAAGACAATTGGGGGGACTCGTTTTCTTTACGCTTTGGGGCGCCTCAGAACACGGTGGGAGAGGGGAGACATTTCCCTGATCGTTTGGATTTCCAACCATCCCAAAATTCACACCAAACAGTGACTTTTTCGGGATGAATTGGATGCTCTTGGATCTCGTGTGGATTGGCATCGTTCCAAATTCGACAATTTTGTTTGTTCACGTACTCATTAGTAACTTTAATATATTTTATATTTATACTTTATATTATTTGTAATAATTGTTTGTGACGTGAGATCCAGAGGTATTTAATCGTTCTAGTCATTTCATATGTATATACACTTTCTTATTTCTCTACTTGAATTTATTTGCATTATCACGTTTGCACAGTTGATGTGCAAACGAATTTGCGAAAATAAAGAAATTATTATTATTATTATATTATTATTATTAATCATTTAGCGAACACACGCCATTGTCTATGGTCGTTTACCTTCAGTTCCTGGGTTAGTTGAATTTTTTACGGGAGCAGCCCCAAGTTTTTATGAGCGACGAGAAATAGACTGCCTCAGATTCTCCTGCACACTCTCACAGATATCGGCGATGTTTCGTTAACGTAGAGGTTTTTGGTCGATCGTTCACTGGTCCTCTCGAAAGGACAATTACGGCGACCGTAAAATGGGCAAATCGCGCGATACGTTGCCCAAACAAAACACCCATTTTGATAAAATAATTTTATTACTTGCACGTGTTGTTGAATGTTGTATCCGTCCATGTTGATTTGGCAAAACAGACTGAATAAATGACAACTGATTTGACAGATGGAGCTTCGACAAGAAGGCCGGCCGTTATCAATAGTCAAAGTTCGTAAGTCCCTGTTGAAAGACCCTACAGATTCCAGAAATACCATCTTCTAACATGAATTTTGATTTGAACCGTGTCTGTACCTAGTCATCTTTTAATAACAGCTATTGAGACATTGAAAGTGAAAAGTACCTAAACACTAAATCAATAGAATATACGGTACAAACAAAGTTTAACAATCAAAACAAATATTTCTTTGAAGATTTCTTCCGTTTTATGCAATTAGTCATTCTAGCATGAACAACAAATTCCCAAGATTGCTATCTAGATATGTTGAATAAAAGTTTGTAATTATGGGCGTTTGGCTGAGCTTTTGAAGCATGAAGATGTTAAATCAGAAAGTGAAAACATTCTGTTGTCTTGGTCTAATTATTTTTATATTACCGAGATTCTTCGAAATAATAATGAATTTGCTTCTGAAATTGGTAGGCGTGTAACATTGAAAAATATTTGGTCTACTATTCTTCGAGTTTCAGGGAGTAGAAAGTGACAAAAATGGGAAGTGATTTTGCAATACCGCATTTCTGAACAATTTCTACTGGTCGTGAGCGAGAGTGATAAATAATGAAGCCAGGGATTAGAAATGAAATCGTGAAAATTCATACTGTTGTACTAATTTATTAATTTGTTGAAAGAATCTAATCAATAGAGGTGTAGAAGAAGCTGAGGAAAAATAGTATATCGATAGAGACGTTCTTCCACAATGCGATCTTATCCAGTTTTGTTTTTATGTATGTACAGTTTGTCATCATTTCATTTTAGATGCTTTACGAATTTATACAAGAGGAAGCTCTCAAAAAAAGACGGGACCAGGACATGTTCTGACTACTGTTTTCTTTGAGAGGTATGTACAGTGGTTGCTGGAATGCGCGTTTGCTTCAGAATTTGTTGTAAACCAAAATGGTGTAATCACTTGAACTCCCTTTTGTGTTGAATAATTGAATGAAAACACTACGGCACTCTTGATTCTTTATAAAATTAAGAGGTCCAATGTAATTCGGCATTGTATTTACAAAGGCGCTGAACGCATACAAATGTTCGAATTTGGAAACTAGTCGTGTTCCATCTATCAACATTTATACAAAATTGGGCCAATCTCAAAACAAAAGCGAATCGGTTTAAACACTAGATTTACAGCAAGTGGGATAGTTCTGACGTTGCCGCTAGATGGTCCCAATAGTTGATATTTCTATTAATTTTAAATCGTTTTTTGGCGAGTGGCGTTTGCGTTAATTGAAAAAACAGATATTGATGTTTTACTATGAGACATAAAGTTTCAATAATAAAAATTAATATTACAGTGAGGGATTTCTTTTCGTTGAACAGTGGTCTGTAAAAATATCGTGGCTTTGCTTTGCACAGAAAACGTACATCTCTTTTCTGTATAACTAAAATTGATTGCAATGTCACAGTTCATGCACCGTAGCTGAGATTCTATGGAAATGTGATATGTAACTTTGGCAGCAACAAAAACGAACTCGCAAGATGTCAGCATCACAGCGTGAGACCCAGAGGACCCTGATATGGTCTTCAAATTTCAAATCACTGTCAATAATTAGATTCAGAAATTTAGTTGATGGTTTATTCACAACAAAGAGGTTGTCAACTTGTAAATTGCTAATGGAACTTTTGAAGCAAATTACGTTCGTTTTAGAAATATTAAAAGTGAGAAGATTTGCGTCACACCATCTTTTTATTTTGCTAGTATCACAATTTATGGTTTCAAGTTCAGAGGGATTTTGATCATGCCATAAAAGTGTAGTGTTGTCAGCAAAAATTGTGAACTCACCTTTAATATCAATAGATGTGAGATAATTTATATATAGAAGAAATACTAGTGGACCTATGAGCGAGCCTTGAGGAACTCCACAGTTTGTTTTCCCTTCCTCAGAATAATTAGTCGTTTTAACAATTTGACTACGCTCAGATAAATGGAATTCAAACCAATTGAGACTTACACCTCTTAATCCATACTGTTGTAGTTTCCAAAGCAGTGTACTATGATTAACGCAACACAGTTGAACGCCTTAGATACGTCACAGAACACAGCTGCTGCAGTATCTGCATCACTTAATTTGTTATAATTTGTTATATAGACTGTACAGTAATGAAAAAATGGCATCATGTCTGTTTGCCTACTCTGGAATCCAAACTGCCATTTGTTTAATATCTGATTTTTCTCGAGCAAATCCACTATTCTTCTCCTGACTAGTTTTTCTATATATAAAAGTTGAAATTGGCAAAAATGGTTTCTTTATGTTCATATTGCCTCGTAAGCAGTATAAAATGAAAAGTTACAACGCATTTATGATTCAACACCAGGCAGCGCTGTTTCGACCCGCCATAGTTCTCATCAGTGGTGCTCAGCAAAGCTGGACTCAACTGTCCTTGAATGACAAGCCAAAGTAAGTGTGGGAGATGACATCTTCCCTTCCGAAAACGCCATCTATGGGATCGACGTGGTTCTGGATTCTTATAGATTAACTGAAGTTATCCAAAGAAATTGGGAAACTTTCATGAATTTGCATACATAACCTGAAATAATATTTTGTGTCAGTATCACTACAATTAACATATATCATCTACGTTTCAATCTCAGTCACGTTGCAGAACACGCAACACTGTAACAGTTTTATTATTTCAGTGTACCGTCACATGAACAGCGATATTAACGGCAGCTCACAAAATCTATAATAAAGATTGATATTACGGTACATTCTTGGAGTTATATAAACTATTTGCATCTTCGAGTCCTTCACATATTCCTCTCATTATCGTTTTTTCATCCGATATAAACAAGGCAATTATAAGTTATGAACCATTTATATATAAACTTCGTACAGAAGAATCTACAAGAAGTGTCTACAATTCATTATATAATGCAGTATTAAGAAATCAGTCGAACGATTTTTTATAATTTTTTCAATTAGTTTAGCTAATGAAGGGATGAAACACATGATTATCCCCCTTGTATGACCACAGAAGTTTTGTGGAAGGTAGGAAGGAATTATTTATAATTATTGCTGAAATAGTTATTCTGAAAAATTATAAAATATTTTACTTGATATTTCATCAATTCCGGAAGCTTTTTGTTTTTGATGGTTATTATTGTCTCTTTCAATTATCTGTCATCTACTGGATATATCGTTGACATATTATATGTTCCTCAGGTGTATGACAAGATCATAAGAAGTTTTAATAATAAAAATCTTAAAACACATTTACTATTGAATGTGTTCCTAGATTTGCAGCATATTTGGGAACTTTTCTTAGCAATTTTTCACTTTTGTTTAATGTATTCGAGCAATTAAGTTTCTAGAGGAAATTTTTAATCCTCTAGTAAGCCATTGTTTCTTTCGCTTCACTTTCATTTTCTGATATGAAAATGATGGCTCAAATACGTTAACAAAAACATTATATAAGGTATGAAGTGAACTGCACGTCTTTGGGATAACTGTAATTCCAATCTCTTTTTTGGCAGTTCTGGTGGAACTGTCATAGTTTGCCTCTTCATTCAGCTTTATAACTTTTCATATATGAATTTTGAAGTTTTTTCAGTTAGCTTAATCTTAGCAGTGAAATGGACAGCTTCGTGATCATACAATCCTAGTGAAGCCACATAAAAAGTAATACATTTTTCTCGTCTAGGTTGCTACATTATGCTACATGCATAATCGATGGTGGAACTACTCTGCTGTGTTATAAGAGTAGCATACTCTACATGCATCTGCAGGCTGAATGATTCTAGTAAGTAAAGGTGGATTTCCACCAAACTGACAAAACCACAACAAAACAGCAACAGTGTCGATTTTTACAAAACAAACAATTGAGTTGTAGAAGTAATGAACGTTTTGAAGACTTTTGAATTGCGGACGACTGTTTTTGTCAACAATGAAATGTCCCGTCGGCAGGCGGAAAGATCGAAAGGTCTCGGTGTTTTGTCTGTGTTTTCGTAAACACAGTGCGCTATGTGAAAACGACCGGCAACTGTGGTGGGTATAAAATTCGATTGCTGTTCGTATAGTGCAAACGATAGAAAACAGTTAACACACGCGACTCAGACTAGTTTTTGCCTGTTTGGTGGAAGTCGAGTTTCGAGTTGTTTTCGAAACCGGTACAAGTTTTTTTTAAACGAAACTAGTCGCAAGCGAGTCAATTTGTTGGAAATCCGTCCTTTTAGAATGTATGTTCAAAAATACAAAGGAAGTAATGTTCTCATTGTCATGCTTTTGTAAATTTTTTGAGTGTCCCGAGGTTATCGAGCATATTTGAATTTCCAGTTAGCTCCCTTTCACTCGGGGAGCTTCTCGTCTCTCGCCCACGAAAGAGAGAGAGAGCAAGGCTCTTCGCGCCAAAATGCAACCCATCTAAATCAAGAGGTCTGTTATCTGATTTCGAAGCTTCGAAATGACTCATAACTGGCGTATCTCGGTCGAGTGGTTGCGTATGTTCTCGAATGTCCTTCCTGAAGGAAGGAGTATCTTCAACAGCCATGGCAACGCTGCTTGGTGGTCATCAATAAGCTCTAAGCGTCCTTTCACACGGGGAGCTTTACGACTCTCGTTTCCGAGAGAGAGAGTAAGGCTCTTTGCGCCAAAATGCAATGAGTCCAATGGGGCTTTCTGACGAAGAGCGGGAGCCGCCATGTCTCGGGAGACGAAAGCTCTCACGTCTCCTGCACGTTGAGCCGGGGAGACGCGTCTCCTCCTCAAAATGCAAAAGGATAAGTGGGACGGCTTCCTGTTTCGTGCTTCCCACTATTTATCATGGCAGATTACGATGTGGAGCTGTTTATTACTGCTGTCTGCAACCGACTCAATCTTTGGACATTTATAAGGACCGAAATGAAGTCGTAAAAAGTTAGGTGGAAGTCTGCAAGGTGCTCAACGAAGATTTCGCAACTTTATCCATCCCATTCTTGATCATTGACGTTTCTGTCGCTGAGGTATGTGTCGACGGTAGAGGCAATGGGGTAGGCAACAACTCAACTGGGCTCATAGAGTCGCGAACTAAAAAGGCTCCTGGTGTGAATGAGCGGTAGGTAGAAGTGATAAACCTTCCGTATAGGAGCGAGCGACGTGAAGCTCCCCGCTCCCCATTTTTGTTTAGAAGTGGAGTTCTACCTGGCTTGAACAGTTATTAACAATTGACTATTGCTGATTTTCTTTTGAGGCCTGTCTGATACCATTTACTGATTACACTGCTGTATTTAGCTCGTCGTCTAGGTTTTATGCTCTCATCAACATTTGAAAAAAATTGTGTGAAGGGATATTTTGTATTGTCGTAAAACTGTAACAACGGGAATCAAGTATCCTGAAAATGATTTTCAAGATTTTATGTAGAAGTTCAGTTGACTTTTCTTTTGGTTTCGAAAAGTGATCTAATATCGCGGTAATAAATTAGCTCTTCAATCGGCAGTTGAATGACTCTCCCTTTTCTTTTCTGTCAATCTAAACTAGGACGTTCAGTATTGATTATTTCTGACATTTCAGGGTTTATTAAGAACTTATCAGGTCGTTCGTGGGACATTTCCGACTCTATTCTATTTCATCAAATATCAGGGTGTGCTTTGAGCTTATTAGTCGCGCAGTCACTTTAACATAAACATATCGATTGCAACATACAGAGTGGGCAATCGAATAGGTGCCTATCGCACCATGAAAAAGAGCTTTTCGCAAAAACAGAGAAACATCTTAAGTGTGTGCGATATCATTATTGACCCAAAAACCATTGCAAAACCTTTATCTGAACAATGTGTCCCCTATTTTTTATATTAATCCTCTGAGACCTAATTTTCCCTTCCATGTATTTAGCACCTTTCTCTATGGCATTAGCAACAGCTGCGCAGATGACATAGTGGAGTAAATACAGGTACATATTTACTGTTAAATTTCCCTGAGAAAAAAACTTCTCAAAATGCCAGCTTGCACCTTCCTGATATTTTGAGGGTATTGTGTGTGTACCATGTGAATAACTATAGGGTTACTATCTGCCCGGTAATGATAATTGTGATATATCAAATTGATTGAGCTTTCGCTGCCGAGATTTTAATAATAATAATAAAATATCGAGATTCACTCTTCAAACTCCGCATACTCTATCCAGATAACTCTGACAAAATGGTTGTTCTGATTATTGGAGTCCTTGGTGTAATGATGCCCTCTCTCTATTCTCGAATCTTAAACTCATACCGACACAAGGCTGTTATTCTTGGCTTACTGCGCTTGCTTAGGGCACATGATTCTCGGACCCAATGATCACTTATCCCACGGTGTGGGGAGTTGTCGTTGGTTGATAATGCTGGCGCGCCCTCCCGAATGTATCGGGGCTTCGGGGGATAGGGCCTGACCAGCGCATTCTACGATAAATAATAATAATAATTTGGTTAAGGCTTTCGCGATCGAGAATTTCAATTTAACTATCTCCATTCGGGTTTGAAGGTCGTCGTAGTTTGGATCGACATCCCAACGTTTCGCCAGCCAGAAGTATGTACAGTTTCCTGGTTCGGAACAGTATTGCAAGATTTTGAGAAGCAGCCTTTGCAATTCCAAAGACCTGATTGTGTCAAGCCCTATTGGTGTTCATTTTAACCTCCAACAAACTCTGAAATGATCATTCAACAATGATACAGTAAAAAGAAACCTGTAGATGTATAATACGGAGTTGAAAAATAACCTACACATTAAAATACATTGAACACAGCTATTTGGAAGTATACTCAAAATATTCATTGATAGAATAAAAACATCCCTTAAACATTCCCTTTGAAAGTAGACATCAATGGTATACTCTTTATATTTGAAGGCGGACATTTGAATAGCTTGGAACCTGCTAGGGAAGGTGACTTTTGAAACATTTTCGTACCATGTTGCTGCAGTTCAATTAGATTTCCCTTTCTTGTTGGGTGATTGTAACACTTTGAATTAGTTTCAAATTCCTGTTTTTTCACAAAAAGAACACAATTATAAATGTATATAGATGGTAGCGTTGAAATATTATTTTCCCTAAAAATTGGTCTACAGGAATCTGTGGATAGAAGACCAAACAGCATACGTAGATCCTTTTTTGAAAGATGAATGCTCGACTGATGTTAATTCCTCCTTCCCACAAAAGCATATTGCATAAGATAGTACTGAATAAACCATCGCATAGTAAATGTTCAACAAATGTTGTTCATTCAAAACCTTGTGATTTGTACCAATGCGTAAAAACTGGTGTTGATTCTCTTGCAAACATGATTTATGTGAACTTGCCAACTCAACCCAGAATCTATATGAAGTCCTAAAAATGTGTTTATATATCGATTTGTTTTTAACATAATTTTTATGCATTGTATCCGCTTTTCTCAGGTACTTGAAACTAGATTAGAATTGATTATCTGTTCGAACCTTAGATTATAGTAATGTATTTGAAACATAAAATGTTGTGATCTGAAAATAGTGAATCAAGTCTTGCTTGAGAAAGCGATTGTATACCTTTTATAATGAAAATCAAAATAAATATAGGTATCAATTTGAACAAGATTCATATGTGTGGGATTTAATATAAGCGAGTGAATGTCATTAAGTACTCTTATTTAGATTTGGTACTGAAGAGCTGATAAGGCAAGTACGGTAAAACGTCGGTTGTCTACCAGTAAGAATGACAGTTTTTCATGTAAGGGCAATTTACCTCTTACAGGTACTTTATTGTGTAGCAATCCTCGAATGGTATGTGATTCAGTTCCATAACGAATGTTTGGAATATAAACTGAATAGAAGAAATAGAATAGAATAGTGGTTTTCTTTAAATCAATGTTCACATGAAAGTAGTTGTTTAGAAAGTATTTTTCTATGATGTAATTTAATGTTTATATGAAAGTAGTGGGTTCGAGAGGCTTTGTTCTTCCAGTTTGTGTTTGAAAATTACTTCTTTGTATAGAGTTCATTTTTTTCAATTGTTTACTCTCTTCCTTTTTTGAAAGTTTCCCACATTTTTTTCTGTGAAGATGTAGAAGTAGAAAGCCACATTTTTTCGCAAAAATTCAACTGTTCTAAAATCATACCCCTTTCAATTCAAAAATAAATATCATTGGTGAGTTATGACCGTATTGAGAATTTAAAATTTGACATATAAATGTATGTCAAATCTATTTCAAATAATTTCTCCGAGAATCGTTTTGAAAGAGTTGTTTACAAAAACAACTTGCTCTAAGTGCGCCATAAAATTATTACTGTCACACATTTACAAAATAAAATGCAGTCTAGTCCTAAAAAAATTAATTACTTCATCAGCTCATTGTATGTTCATCAGCTTTTCCCATTTCTGTCGCTACCATCCGCAAAGGCTAACCACCCCTAAGGTTCCTCACATCAAGATCGGGTCCGAAATTCCAGGAAACAATCGGCTGATACACATCCAAAATTTTATTACTATTACCTATAGTGTCTTGATTAGGTTTAAATGTTTTTTGATAGAGCATAAAATTGCTATCGTGAAGTATTTTCGGATGACGAAGTGCTTTCAAAAGTTTTTACGATAATTTCTGTAAAATCAGATAATGGAAGAATTTAAATGTCGAACAGAAATGAACTCCATCGGCAAAGCTTTATGTTCCAGATGAAATGTTTGTGTAATTTTAGAACAGCATATTTGGGTCATAATAATTCTGAATGGTTGAAAATTTGTCTAGAGTGTTGATGAATACGTGGTGTAAGGTAATAAACCACACATTTTTATTGAAGCCAAAATAACTGGAGTGTGTAGTTTGAATTAACTATTGTTGATCTGTTCATCTGTTCAATCAGCTGGAAACATATTCATATATACGGACAATACAGCTATATATTCTACGAAAATATTTCCTGATAGTTCCCTCTAAAATAGAAAATGGGGAAAGTGGAATCGGATTTCCAGAATCTTTAAAAATAGTTTTCGCACAAACTAATAGCCTTCCTTCACTTTTCTTTTTATTAACACGCATTTATTAGCTTCATCTGTATGTATGTATGTATGTACGTTTGTATGATTGTTTGTTTGTGGCTCTCCTTTTCATTTTTCATTTCATATGTATTCCCGTTTGAATGCTCGGGATCTTTATTCGACAGAGTTATCAACATTATTGCTAGATCTATTCGCTGACAGATGGCGTTGTACGTGACATCCTTGATATAATTCGAACTCACTTTACTTGCCGCTTTGTGCCATATTTTTTGTATATCAAGCGCTCGTTTCTTTTTTCACAATAATACTAGTATATTTCATTTGTTATTGTTGTGAGCTTATTTAAAAAAATGTTTTTTAGGGAAATGTTCTCTAAATGCCTGTTTTTTAGTTTTTTAAACTATATTTATTTTATATGACAACTTTACCTGATAAACAAGTTAACTATCTACGAATTATTATCTATAAGTGCCTCAAATAAGAACCTCATTTGAATTTCGTGATTGAAAAACTATAATTTTTTAAGCATAAATTCAAAAAAATTTAGGAATATTATTGACATTAAATCACTTAATTACTCCCAATAATGTGCCCTTATTCAAGATCATACTTATATCGTACGGAATATTGACCTAAGGATGGGCTGCTAACACGAAAATAAATTAACTAATGTTACACATCAAACTATAATAATGAAGATTATTCACCGAAAACAGGTGCCCTATTCGAAAAATCTGAAATTTTTGATACAATAACAATATTTTTTTACTTCTCGAGCATATGAAAACATAAATTCAAACATACTTTCTACAATGGAACACTTCATAGAATTAGTACCAAAATGAACTGTATTATTAAAAAATGAAACTTAATTTTTTTCGGGTTTTTGGCCGTAGTCTGTTGAAATTTGATCCTGGCGCTTCACCGATGGGAGTGGTTGACATCCCCAGAGGTACGTGTGTCTCCAATCCGTGTTATCGCTTCTAATATTGGAGGTATATTGTGTGTGTATCTCCAATCTTGGAAACGATAACCACCCTTGAAGATGCTAATTATTCACACCGGCGAAACGTCAAGAAGAAATTTCAACAAACGACTTCCTCAAAACCATCAGTTTTTCATATATTCTGAGGAATTGCAATCTAGACAGGGTTTCCTACCAAAAAAATTGATTTTGTCAGATCTTAATAATAACGAAACATTTTTCCACGTTTGTCCGAAAGACTGCAATTTTATTTACTTGGTATGTCAGAAAAACAAACAAAAAAACAAAATTTGAAATGAATAACTGTCGCTGTTTGCTATTAGACAATTTTATTTTGTTGAGGGGTCACTTCACTCCAAACTTGATGTTTCTAATGTAAAACTTGAATATTTATGAAAATGCTTTCATTTGACTACCCTTTCATTCTTCGTAAATATGTATAATTATCATATCATGATGCACCGAGTGATGAATATTTATCGTTCGATCAAATGGCACATATCATTAAAATTAACGGAATGATAGTGCATTACAGTGGTATGGATTCATTTATTGAAGGTGCACTTTTGAAGTACATATTCATTTGATTGTGTTTTTTGCGAACATGTAGAATGAAATATTGTTTCATCATTCGCGATGAAATTGCATGTACGAAGCAAAATAACATTATTGCAATTTGTATGGAATTGAATAGAATACATTGGCACTGTGAAAACACAGTTTGTTTGTGAAATGGGATTTAGTTATATTTAGGTATATTTTTGTATGAAAATCAAGGAAAATAATTAATATCTGGTTGATGTACAGGGAACTTTGATTGGAATTACATAGGTCATCAATTTTATTGTTCTATTCAAGAATATTCACTTCTTTTTTAAAAGTAAATCAGGTAGATGCCAGATTCTAGGAAACAACAGTGATTTAAAGATTTTACGTTTCATTGGTTGTTCATATTTTTGTATAAACCCGTTGAAAATGTATGAAATTTAGTGTTTTTTCAAGGACATAACACAAGCACTACAGGAAAATCCTTAAAATACTCTAAGAGCGGTGCCTGTGCGAAAGTAGCGATTTACGTTGGATTTGAATCGCTGAGATTATAAATTCAAAAGAGCTCCACGAAGTTCAAAATTTATAGGTTAATTATTTATACATTTTACCCCTTTATTTATGCCAATAGAGATTGGAAAAAAATTTGTTAGATAACAATTGAATACATTTTTGAAAAATGGTGATAACACTTTTTTTTCTACGGGACTCGATTCATTCAAGTGTTAAGAAGTTACTAGATTTTTCAAATTTTTAAAATGACATTTTATGTTATAAAAAAATATTTTTTTTCGATAAACCCTCTTTAGCGGCAGCGCGCGCATGCCGTAACAGCCGCGCGGAACCCTATTCAACGTCAAATTAAAATTATAAATAATAGAGATAGAGTTTCGGGAGTCGGGACTTTTTTGTCGGAAATTTCCTCCTCTTTAACGAGGTTTTTCAAAATTGCCTAAATATTGATATTTTTTGAGTTAATAACAATTGCAATTTTTTACCTGCACCAAAATCCTTCAAAAACATTTTTCTAGAGGTGATTCCGAATCGAGTGAGCTATCGTTCATACTTTTTGGGACCTTTATCTCTATTTTTCATGTTTTTGAACTTGTTGATTAGACTATATGATCTTTCCGAAAAACTAATCTCCAATTCCATGAATGAATTGTTCCTTTAGATGATTTGATTTATAGCCAGTCTTCAAACTGCCAAACAGCCGGACACTGGTCTGTTCCAATAATTGAAAATCTATTGCGGCAGTTAAATCACCAACAGCATATGCAGGAATAACTTCTGTGAATAATCCTGCACTGAACCTGTTGGATATAATCCAACGCCCTTCGTGGTAGTAGCCAGGGGAGTAGTTGTTTTCTGATAGGTGTTAGTCCATTAATCTACAGTGTAAGGAGTTGAGACTGTCCTGAACGAATTTTTCCTTCAGATGATATGCCTTCAAAAGTTTAAATAGATGGTGATGAGGTGTTGAAAACAAATATATCGAGAAGTACATTATGAGGATGTCTGATTTACATATAATTATATGAAATTTTATATAAATGTTCTTTCATTCATCACGTTGTGCAGTTTTCCTCTAAATGATATCTGTTTCAACGGATGTTTGGAGAATAGCCTAAATAAAAAAGTGTTTTTGTCTATGTGAAAGTAGTTGTTTCGAGAGGGCTTTTTCTTCTTAGAATTTTCGGTGATGACTTGGCGTGCTCATGACGATAAAGTATCGGCCAATTCCATCATATACAGGGTTATTCATATTCGTTTCTGTACATGGGAATCTCGGAAACGATAAGAGATGAACGATAAGAGAGTGTCGGTTTAATTATGGCAAAGTTGCGTATTTCAGAGACCTATTCAATGATGTGAAAAAATCGAATGTAGCTCTTTTGGTTCTGGAGATATACAGGAAAAACCAAAAAATTCCAAATAATTTTTCCACCTATATTTTCTTTATTGATTATAAATATTTTCGCTGTAAGTATATTTTTAGACGATGTCAGTTCTAACCCCTAACTTCATTCAAACAAGTTTTCATATAAGTTTTATTGGTTCGCAATCAAAATTAATTTTGATGAAACATGAACAATAGCAAAAAAACACTTTACGAAAACAAAATCCAGGCTTGTAGTGAACATTCTTCTGCAACACTGAGTAATTAGATGAACTCAGTTCTGTATCTCTAGAGTAGGGAGGGTGAGTGTAAGCCCACGCACTTAGGCCACATGTGACCCATTGTACATCCTCCCGAGGAGTTGTCCTCCTAGGTC
>WOGN01002408.1:0-16824 GCA_015342105.1 Leptinotarsa texana
CCAGCTTCTGTTCGAGTCAGTCTGTATGGAGAAAGCGAGCTGTTAACACATTGTGCAGATAAACGTGTGTAAATAAATTAGTTACGTAAATATTGTAAAAATAAATTAGTTTAAGACAGTTAGTGCTTTAATTCGTTACAATATGTATAGGCTTATTTTTATTCTATTCTCATATCGAAATGAAACAATTAAGATGTTCATTTTAAGAGTTACGATAAGAGTTGTCTATCAACACAGGATAGAATAATTATACTGTGTTTAAAGAGTTTTTCTTCTCTTCAAATATTTGTGAGTATTCTGACAATGACACATGTAATTTTCTCCCTTCCCCAAGTTCGATAGATTGCCACCATGTAGACACGGAAGGGTTGCCCATATTACTGACTTATACTACATAAAAACGCGATACTTACATTTCACACAAACAAATTTGTTGACACACTCAGAGAATATGAGACTGAGAATAAACAAAAAATCCACATCTACATCTATGTTTCTCTAATTTCATCCACTGCCATCTTTTATCGATCATTCTTTTCGATTGTTATTCTCTTTCGATTATTTCATCGTATCTTCAAGGACTTGAACACGGTTAGGTTAGGTCCAAAGTGAATGGATGTATTAGACCCTCCACCGCAACCCGCAAGGGTTTATTGTGGCTCACACCTATTCACACTCGACCAAACAAACCTAGCTTCTTAACGAAGCCGATTAGTTTGTATGGTGACTGGTCTTTCGGGTCAGATGGTAAGAGTACGGCTCTGCTGAACTCTAAAAACCTGATTCAATTCCCAGCAGGGCAGGCACAAGGTATGTGCTCTGCTGTTTCATAATTTTCCAAACACAGGCGACACACACTGTCTTCAGACAGTCCGAGTCTCTGCATATGATAATTCAAATGACAGTGACTTGTAAGAAGGCCTGTTAGACATCGTAGTTCATCCCTAATGTAGCCCAACAACTGTTTGGTATCAAGCTTCGAAGGATGAATAAACGCCTTGGAGTGAGCCATTCCTGGAAGATTCTGTCAGAAGTTCATAAATATTCTTGCCATCCAGATGTTCAATATAAAACACAGTAAATAAAGCACGCTTTCCGCTGCCTATTCTCAAAAACCTCATAAAACTCCCATTAAAAAAACATCACATTTAGGATTATTCAAAAAATTTGCAAATCTTTTCATATTAGTGTCATCTAATGTCAACCATTATATATACATTTATAGTCAATAAGTTCAAATTTTCCCCTCATCTTCCTGTAAATGGAATATGTATGTTTTGTCCATTTTGGTTTATAAACTACTTGTATTGTTCCACATTTTAATAGCATGAAGTTTAATGTATAAGTTTGAGAATGCCTTTGTAGGACGAAACTGCCGTAACGTTAGTTACAAATAAAAGTGGTAAAAACATAGAATGTTTCAATTCTCTTTTCTTCATTGAAATATGAAAAATTATTTCGTAGACATTTTTTGTTACATAAACCAGTAAATGAAACTGTACTTGGTTTATTGTTGACCCTGAATCTGGTTTTACTTGTTCTTCCGGATGACTCAAACATAAATATCAAAACAAAGAAACCTGTTTAGCAATTTTCCATGACCTAGACTGCTAGTGATCATGATCAACCTAGTCCGCAACATCTCGTCAAATATACATAGTATTCAGGAAAGTTGTGTATTCAGGAAAGTTGTTTTTTCATTAATACTCGTAGGTAGACAAAACCTCAAAATTTCATGGATACATTTCCTATCTGTAACCAAAATTTGTTATCCAGCAATGCCATTATATCCTTCAGCAATCCCACAAGTCCGTATAGCACGACTGGTATTGCATAAAAGAAAAAAGTTTGAGGCTCGGTTTAATTTATTTAAAGAAAGGAAATTTACTTGAGAAAATTTTCAGTGCGAGTGGTGCCCGTAAGCATAATTTCCAGAACTATTCTCAACTGAATGCATTAATATAAGAATCAAATTAAATCAATTTTATTAATGACACATAGATGTTAATTTCATTTTTGACAGTTTTAACACTACATGGAAGAAGCGTTTTATTGAAAGTAATTTCACGAGACCTCAAAATTTTATCCATGCATTTTCATTTTTAACGCGCTTATATTAGCTTCACTTGTATGTTTGTTTGTATGTTTGTAATCGACTCCTTTGGACTCGATTTTGAGTAACTTTAAACGGACAGATCTGATTTAAATTTTGTACACTTACAATACAATTATTTCATAAGTTTATCTCATTATCCTGATCAGGATCGCCAGAATTAAATAATTTCCTCACACAGTCTGTGTAAGATCAAGTGAGACATCCACACTCTGTGCATGCGTAAATATTTTATATTGAAACAATCGGGCTTGAAATAGCAAGCTAAACTAAAAAATAAATAATAGTTTAAAATACTAAACAAACACGCTTTGATAGCAACACAAACTAAAAAATAATTCGAAACTAATTTAAAATTGTGTCCAATGGCTTAATGCAACTAATGACTTTAAATAAGTCTGAAATCGGTATAAAGCTATTTGCAAAAAAATCAATTTTGTTGTAAAAAGGCGTGGGGTGCCAATCTGGCAAACAGCTCCTTACCAAGTATTTATAACGACAAATATTTAGCATTCCACGCTTTTTTACAACAAAATTATTTTTTTGTGAGTAGATTTATTCTGGACTTATTATCGATGTTGAATACATTCTTGAATTAGTTTCGAATTATTTTTTAGTTGTGCTGCTATTAAAGCCTGTTTTTTAAACTATTATTTTTTAACGAAAATTTTGTTGTTTAGCAATACCATGAGCAATAGATGAAATAACTCGTCCCATGGACTTGTAGTCTTATCATGTTGGTTTCTCGATTGGTATTGCTCAAAAATAACAAAGTTGAACTCGAAAAAATGGACATTTATCTAAATTTATTTAGTTCGTGTGGTATTCGTAAATATTGTGTCCTGAAATATTCCCAGCTGAATGCATCGATATAAGAACAAAATATCAATTTTCAAATTAAATCCATTTTTTGCATGTACCTCAACAAGAACATTTGTTTGGAAGTACAATTATATTCGAATAAATGAACAGAGAAAGTAAATGACTAAACTTATTTTTCAACAACAGGATTTCCATTGTAAAAGTTTATCGTGTCTTTACATGGAACCGCACACCAGCCGGCACACGAGTCACCCGACATATTTGACGTGGCTAGATGCATTAGATGTACGTTGCGTATTCTTTTCCATTAAAATAAAATTTCTACCATTTAGAATAATGTTTCGATTCTAATTAAAATCTAATAAATTTCAAGTAAGATATTGAGATTTCTGAAAGGCATATATTAAGTTGTTGGTGTTCAAGGTGAATTTTGTCTTATTTTCGTGGGGTTATGTGAATTAGTGGAGTGTGGTGAGTTTAATTTCATTGTGGAATTGGCCGTGGTGGTAGTGCGCCCGAGTCACGATCGGAAGGCCGTGGATTCGATCCCCGCCTCCACGAGATATTTTTCTCGAAAGAATTTATCTGGTTGAAGCTTGGATGATTCTGCAATCGTGTTAGGAATCACACGTAAGACCTAGTTAGTCCTTAGCTCGCACAAGTTTCTCAACTTCTGAGAGTTGTC
Organism: Leptinotarsa texana; assembly: GCA_015342105.1. Classification (NCBI taxonomy): domain Eukaryota; kingdom Metazoa; phylum Arthropoda; class Insecta; order Coleoptera; family Chrysomelidae; genus Leptinotarsa; species Leptinotarsa texana. Next base: position 3,621 of record WOGN01002408.1, read on the forward strand.
GTTTGTATGGGGGCGACAGCTGATTAACGGAAAAACAGACAGAACAGACAGGTATTCATTTGAGTTGGCTCAGTAGAGTTAGGGTCTAGTTACTGTCATAATCACTGTATGAAATAAAATTTTTGTGAAAGCATGTGTGCAAAGTTTTAATATTTAGTCACAATCATATTTGAATATTTGATTCGATGGGCTTAACTTGATCATGACAGTGACAGTGATTGGAATCGTGAGAATGTTGCATAACTAAGTAAGCCCTGAGAGTCACGTATTATTAAAGAATAATGACATCTGAATAATAATTGAATAATAATTTTGTAGCTATCAGTTTTATCGTTGTTGGGGAGAAGCGTTTTATCGCTGTAAAATTCTGTTTTGCTGGCTTTACCTTCAATTTTTTTATCATAGTATCGGTTTGAAGAAAATGATCCTTGTCAAAAAGGTTAAGGCTTTCACCGCCGATATTCTTCCTGGCGTTTCGCGAGCGGATAGCTTCTTCAGAATTTTATACATCTTGAGTTTATATCTCCGATGGCTTGATATTACGCCTGCGTAGAGCGCCTCAGGTAGTTTGGTGTGCGTATACCTGTACTTGTTTTAAGTAAATTTCGTAAAGCGTTTTTATCTTGATTCAGGCAGCCCGGTGTGATAATATCTGTACTTGGATTAAGTAAATTGTCAATAACATCCGTTGATCTTTTTCTACGTCATGCTGTTTGCTATTCTTGAACCTCTTAGAATGGGATTCCATATTCGGTTGTTTGCTTGTTGATTTCTATTGCCTTCCATACCAGTCGGCTATGATTTCCCTGTTTGAGAGCAATAAGTTCCGTGTTTTTAAATAGAATCATGTGGTTTCCTTCACTAAGTGCGTGTTATTTCACAGCCGACTTCTTCGTTTGGCCTAGTCTGCAGTTTCTTTCATGCTCCTTCAACCTTGTTCCATGGATTTTTGGTGTACCCGAGATGAACAAAGCCATGAAACTGAAGAGTTCTATGACTCAAATCAAGGAGAAGGCTCAGATAGTTGCACGCACGTATCTAGCTTATATCTTTAGGGTCACGGGCAGAATTGTAAAACTCTTGTGAAAACACAACATTGAAACGGTTTTTGAACCCATCCAAGGAAATACAACACAGCTTCAGGTCGGCTAAAGACAAAAGGGACCCATTATCAGCAGCAGGACTTTATCGCATACCGTGCATACCGCGGAAAAGTATACATCGGAACCAGACCTATGGTTCTGGCCCAAAACTTTATATTGGTCAAACTGGGAGAACGTTTTCTTTAGAATACAAGAACATATGAGTAGTTTCTTGAATATAAAGACTCATTCCACATTGGCAAACCATCTTTTGACAGAGGGTTTCGAGTTTAACCATGACTATGAAGTATTGGATTTCAAAAGTTTGAAACTCCAATCTTCTGTTTCAAAATCTGTTTTTCCGTTAATCGGCTGTCGCCCCCATACGAACGACAACTCTCAGAAGTTGAGAAACTTATGCGAGCTAACTGAAATGCTCCATTCAATATTTTTGCAAATTTACTGAATAATAAAATAGAATTGAATTCTTTACCTCTTCTGAATCTGTTTACTGATATGGAAATCTGTCATTAGTTCAATACATGACCATTGAATAAGTTTCTTGAAAATGTTTTCTCACGATATTTATATTTTCAATTAGTTTTCACCTAAACCAATTTCATGATGAAACTTACCGTTTTGCTGAAAATCGCGAAAAACCCATTTTTGTGGCTTTTGACCCCGAGCAAATTTTTTTCCAGGTATCGGATCGATGAGGATTTTTTAGATTTCATTTATGACGGTGTTTTCAACAATTCTAACAACTTTGAGATGGGTGTGAATTTTTGTACCCTCGGATGCCTAAATTGACCGGATAATAAATGTATAAATGAAATTCAGTTATTTCATAATCGATTATTTAAAACTACATATTCTACTACAGTCAATCCACACTTGAATTATGACATTCAAATCGAGTTTCATGAAAAAATATTGAATCGTCAAATGTCAGGTCTATCGAAAACACTTTTCCCACACCAGAACAAAAATGCTGTCTGTCGACAAGCGTTTCGTTAACCAAGTTAGCATAATATGGAGACGACTACAACAAATGTACAGCTACAAATCTGATCAATTTCTGTTGGTTCTTAGAGTATTTTACCTCTGAGTTTTAAGGTGTTTCATATATAAAAAATATTTTCACAAAATGGTATTAGAAGGGTTATCGAGCTTCATGGCTATCAGAAGATAAATATGTAAAACAGGGCATTCACTTTTCACTACAGTGAACAGAATTTTGATTGATTATTTTGTCCATTTGCGCCAATGAGTAACAAATGTCTATTTTACAAACAAAATGGTGTACGAATGTGAAGTTCCATAACCACGAAGCAGAAAGTGGTAAATACAGGGTGTATCAATGATGTCTGGGTGGGCGATAGCGACTTCCCTATTCAAGAAAAAAAACATTTTCGAATAAATGTTTCAGAGACTAATGACAGCTATGTTACGAAAATAACTATCATGATACAGGTTGTTTATTAAACTTTTGCGTTTAATGGAATACCCTATACCTATATATTCCTACACCCCTATATACCCTAGAGTGATTTCCTTGAAAATAGTTATTTTCAAATATATAGGATTATCTGGATTCATACTAGGTGGTTACGAAAGTTACATGTTAAAAAATGGATTATTTCAACAGAAAATATCTATCACTCGATTAACAGAATCAAAACATTTTTCGGTCAAATATTCTTGAAACTATAGTGTTTTCTATTCATAATTTTACCAAGTGGACGTTTTTTGTCACAGGGGTAACCAAAACTCGGGATAACTTTTTTCTCAATTTTTTCAAATAGAACTTCCTGTAAATACGGACTTACCAGAGTAGTTCACAAAAAAGCTTTCATAAACTATTAGGTGTGACAACTTTTTACTCGCAGTAGATGCCTCGGCAGATCTTTGAAAATATTTCATTCTGAGCTTCTTCAATTTTTCGAACTTCAATTATTGTTTGTTTTGTAATAGACCCTAACTTCTCTGATTCTTTTATTCTATTTTAATTCGTCGGTAGTTTCTTGCAGTTAACCCATCTCTTAATGTGTCTCCAGATAATATTAATAAGTGTAAATTGGTTCTGGAGGTATTGCATCTCCCCATCAATTGCAATTTCCTTTGTACTTAGGTGAAAATTTTCATATTCTCCTGTTCAAACATTTGCTGTGAATAGAAGCTTTTAAAAAGTGTTTGATTTCATTTTTTCATCAGCATTGAAAGCAATGAAAAACATTCTATTGTTGATTTCAGAATTATGTTTGCTCAAAATGATACTTTGACCATTTGCTGTGAATTTATGATTTTTTTAAATTTTATAATGGATTTTACCCGTTAACAAACGTTCATATTTTTCTCGGAATACATTTCCGAAAGTTCATAGTGTGGACTATATTGGCAAAAAATAAAAAAAGTGTTCCCGAGCTTTGGTTACCCCTGTATGAACATAGACAAAATCCTCATCTTTATTGAAACTTTTTTCTGGCCTTATTCAATATGTGTATTGTAAACGACCTCGCAAGATTATTGTTCTCAAGTCAGCTGAATCTAGTGGTTTAGTTTTGTATACCACACTTTTTACATATCCCCATACAATGGCTTCTGCGCCCGCCATAAAATGGCTTCTCCGCCCACCATACAATGGTTTCTTCGCCCGTCATACAATGGCTTCTTCACCCGCCGTACAATGATTTTTTCGGGCAAAGAAGCCATTGTATGACGAACACGTGTTGCGTTTTTGTAAAACTGGACAGTGAAAATATCACGATTAAGTGTTTTTGAATACGTTAGTTATGGATTTTCATTAAAAGTATCAATCAATTCCATCATATATTTTGAGTTTAGGGAACTATCCCGTAATGAATCGAACGATATGATATAACGCCAAAGGGAACAGGAAAAGATACGCGATAACTAAATAGTGCCGATGTAAAAAGAATGTACGTTCTTTAAGTTCTTTTTCATAGAAAGATATATCGTCCTCCGCTGCTACCTTTTTTTAATGAAAGGGGGAGTCCTGTGATGACGACTTTTTCAGATTATTTTCATTTCTATCCAATATTTTTTTTAATCGGCTCAGCTTTTTCTGAGTAATTAGCACTTTCATATTCATTTTCAGAATCTGAAACAAATGATAAATACCATAATTTCAAGAAAAGTCATTTATTAAAAATTCACCAAAAGATGTACAAAATGTTTACCGTTCACTCCGTTACAAGACCTCTTTTTCTATCTACGAAATCTTAAATGAACTGTGAGGTTTGTGTATCGTTCACTTCAGATTTCACGTTTCTCCTCAAAAACATGTAGAATCTTCATATCAGGTGATCTAGTGGGTCCTTCTAATGGCCACGTCAGTCACGTTACGTTTCAGCAAGATGAGGTACGCCCCCATTACAACAGGCTGGTTTGGAAGTGATTAGATGGCATGTATCCAAACCGATGGATAGGCAAACGTGGTCCTATAGAACCAGATATGGCGCCCTTAGATTTTTTGTGAGGGTTCGTAAAATCTAAAGAACTTATCACAAATCCTACTTCCGATTTGAAAATTGAGAAGTTGCAATTCTCACCGTAAGAGTGTTAAATTCAGGAATGAACATTGGATGCAATATTATGATATAATTTCAAAATCTGAAATTTTCGGTATTTGTACACAAATTGTGGATATTTTGTAAATGAGCATAATTATTGAAATAATGAATTCATTCCATTTCACTGTTTTACACTGTATAACTAACTAATACGCATTTGTGATATATGAGCTTATTTTTTCAATAAACTGAAAAACTTTGGGGAAACACCTTTCGGAATGAAAATAATATTTTTTACTGGAGGATATCTTTGTACTCTTGAATATATCAACCTTTCGTGTCGATGAAAATTTGAGAAACACGTAGAAAATATACGACGATCAACAGTCCCGAAACACGACAAATAAAATAAATGATTGTTCAATTCATTGGAGTCCTCATTTAGAGTTTTGCTCTTTGTACTCTCAAACCCCAATTTGAATACAGAAGACTAAGAGTTTATGGGTCATTATGTGTATTCAGGTCACATGATTCTTGAGCTCAATTATTACTCATCACAGTTGTGGGAAGTGTTCATGAGTCGGTGACTCCGAATAAATTATGGTTTCAGCGAAAGGGCTCGAAAAGCACAACCTTTTAGGTAAGCGCCACAGCTCTTGAGTCTCCAAGAAGTTGTTATTCAACAATTTTTACAATAACGAGTTATTTTCATCATACTGTTAAAAATGGGTCTGGGAAAGGAAAAGGGTTGAATACACTATGAACCATTGTCGTGTTTCGGTATCTGGTGTACTGTTCTACCTCTAAAATGTTGGAAGTGTATTGTTTTGAAATCAACACTCCGTATATTGGTGAGAACTTCCAAACAGTCATCGTACGACGATATTTCCCAGCTTTGTTTGTAAGATACTATTGTTTTTGATTTATTCAGTTGAAACGTTCCATTAATTAAATGTTATCCTTCTAATCGGTTTTTAAGTCGGTGTGGAACTGTTTATAAAAGCAAATTAAAGTTCTGCTCATTTCCTAGTTTGTTCAGTCACCGTACTAAAACGTGAGAAATAGAATGTTTATGACTGGCCACGCTGAGTTTCTAGTTACCATTGAATGGCACCTTTTCTCTCTCACATGCCATTATGAAATTGAACTATTGTTTCACTCGAATACTGCCATGAGAACTCGTGTTACAACGCATAGTGAATATTCTGTTACATACCGAGTAAGTCAGCCGTACCTAATTCTTTATATATACTTAAACTTGTCACAAAAGAAGTACAGTTGAGAATATTTAGTTTCATTAAACCTTTGAAATATGTAAAGATATTCATGGAGATGGTCGACTTAGACTATTTTCATTTCTGATTTGTGATAGAAGCAAACGTATTACCAAAATCTACAAATTGATTATCTTGTCGGCTGGGACTTGAGTTCATTTTCACAATTCGATATCATACTTTAGACATTGTCTTTCGAAACTCTGCATCTCAGTATACGACTTTAATTATTCATCCTCGAAATGGAAGCTTCAAAAACAAGTTGTTGAGGTCGTCCTCGATGGAACATCAAAGAGAGGAATAATTGATGATGAAAGGTGCATTCTAAGGAAAAACATCCTTTGTGTTATTATATTATCCATCGAATTGTCACTAAATGAGCTCTTCGAAATACAATATTTTGTTAATACTATAAATCACACTGTTTACCATCAACGCTACTGTTCCTCAAGAATCCATATCATCTGAAACTCTATTTCAGATCATCAATCACACCGCGACGTCTGGTAAAATGAACAGTTTGTTCATCAAATACCCCACTCAGGAAGGGGTACACAAGGGCAGAGCGGCATAGAGGTCATTGACCTTTATGTCGCCACCAAAACACCATTCGTCCTCCTGACGAATCTCAGTTGAAAGGGTAAGGGAAAAAATTTCCATCCTGATGAAAATGAAGATGACTATGAAGATCATCAATCATCTAGTTTATTACTATTAACCACATTTCTGTAATATGAATACGGATTCTGCAGCAGTTGCTTTACAAAATCCAAATTAGACCATCTGCGGAAGAGTGTTCACATATATACAGTGAGGACGTGAAAAGTCCTCCCCCCCTTAAGGTCGGGTAAAATTCCAAAGAAATGGTACTTCTTTTACTATTTTTTGACGTAAAAATGATTATGGTCGCATAGCCTAGTGTCAAGAGGGCAGCATCATTTTTATGCAAAGGGGTTCACCTGACTCCTGGTTTTGAAGGCCTTCCGATTCTCTAAAAATTGGCCAAGCCGTTTCAAACTGACAAGCGTTTGAAATTTGCTCCAAATATTTAACAAATGAATAATTTTAACTATTAATTGCAGCAGCGTTACTGATTCTGGTCGAGAAGCCATTTTTTTTTTTGTAAAACAGGTGGTTTTTATTCCAGTTTTTTAACCTCAGTTATTTTGCTCCAAATAGCATTTCATTTCAATGTCAGTCTAATATTGACATTAATATATACACTGTATTATCTGGAAGACGTGAAATTAATCTCTCGAACTCTGTTATAAATGTACAATCAACCAATCTGATGCTTATAGAACACTCTTTTTTGCAGAACTAGACTGGGGGAGAGGATGGTGAGCATGAATTCAACTTTAGTTGAAACAGTCAGCATTAATTATGAGGATTTCAACGAAAGTTTTCTTACATGCGGTACCTGCTTATGTAAGTATTTTTTTATTTTCAATAGTAATATGTAAAATAGTTGTGTTTAATTTTGTAATGAATGATTAAGTTTTTCTGCGCATGTATCCAATTCTTTCTGAGAACGCATTTTCACCCTAGTCATATTATTTGAATCTTCTGATACTGCAAAACTTGAACAAATCATGAATGTAAGTTTTTTCTGGAATGGTTTAGAATATATGAATAATTCAGGCAAACTTTGAGAGACTTTAAAAAAAATGTGAAGAACATTTGTTACACCAGCGTGAAACTAACCATAAAAAGTAGCAAATTCAGCTTACTTTTCGATATCTTTCTCAAATTATTTCTGGAGATAATCTTTCAAAAGTAAAAAAAAGTTAATACATTATTTACCTTATTCTCCAAGTACATAACTTTTCTTAAAATTGATTCCAAACAAATACATTATATTTTGTCAAAATTAGAAGAAGAAAATGATTGTACGACAATTTTGGGTATTCTGTCCATGAATATTTAATTAAATTTTTACAATTCACCAAATTTGGCAACTTTACCATTTTTTCTCAATGAAAATGCAATAGAACCCATTAAATAATGATTCATCAAAACGGACGCAAATATTAGAAAAAAATATTACAATCACTTGGCGTATTTTCGATATACTATCCACCTTTACAGTAAATTATGTAATTTTGGAGGTGTTCTAACCTCTTAGCCTAATAATAAAATGTTCGGCCTCGACTGATTCACTCTCAGTCGTAGAGAAAATTTAATTGTTTCAAGTGTATTGAGGAAGAAATATCTACATATACAATACATATATTATGGCTCATAAGTTGAATATATTATGGAAAAACTGATATATTACAAATACTTATTATAGAAGGTGACTCAATGGGTCACCCTAGTTAACTTCTTGGTAATACAAAACCTCGATAGGTTCCTGCTCCTATCAACCATAGATTTGATATTGAATGCATCTCGTAAAGTACTTCAGTTAATTCTTAACACTTGATAGGCGGAATTGGAACCACTTCCGTAAAACTAATCTGATGAAAATACTTTTTCTGCAGCAGAACAAAATACTGTCTCCCGAGGCGCGTTTCGCTAACCATGTTAACATCTTCAAAAGATGACTAATTCTAGTCATCTTATTCGGCGATTCTGAGCCCCTCAAATAATAATTAATCAAAACATTTGAATGTGAATATATGTAGTCAGTCCTGAACAATGTGAACTACAGTAACAAAATTTTCGTTGTTACAGATCGCATATGGAATGGTGCGTTTTTTGTTTTTCACTATTTGCATGTTTTCCTGGTGACACATGTTTCACTTGTTTTTGCACCTGTGCCTTTAATAACTAATTGCTTTTATCTAACATGATAAGCAATATGTCTCGAAAGAAGCTTACTAACCATTCAACTAACTACTGCTTTGGATACAAAAATTTAACATAGGTAATTTTTCTGCCTCCATGAATGTTCGTGATGAATTAGAAAGATGATTGAAAAATGAGTGAGATGTAGTTATTTAATTAAATCGACATAAACTTCCTTTTATTTGCGAGATTTGTGCAAGCACATCATCCATTGATGTCTCTTTGGGTCGCATGAATACTTTTAAAAAGGTGCATTTTTTAACGGTTACATAAGTTTCTCTTTTGAGATCCCTGCTCACTTTCTAGGATTTTAAAAAATCTTTGATTTGAATCAGGGGATTGTTGTTCAAAGAAGTACAACGTGAGTTGCTCGAATGCCAATCCTTCTCTTCAATTTTTCCATTACCATATCTCTTGTTTTTCAAAACCCACTTGCAAGTTATCAGATTTGTTCCTTCAGGTAACGCAACCAAATCCGAACTATTATTTTTCATCCTCGTTCATTACTTTTTTCCAGTGATCTGCATCAGATTGACAAAAAGTTCGCTGAGACTACATGGATATCCGTATGGATAATTCTATGCTCAAAGCTGCATATACAGGGTGTTTCCTAACTACGGTACGAAACTTCAGAGGGTGATTCGTTAGGTCGTTTCAAGAAATAAAGTTTATATGAACATATATCCGGAGTTGGTTCGTTTCTGAGATACAGAGCGTTGAAGTTAAAAAACAGCATTTATAAATTATCATAAATATTCTTTAACCAATTTGTTTGAAATTTGCTAGTTATTTGAAGTAATAAGGCGCTTATTTAGCCCGAACTAGATTGAAATTCTTAGGTCCAGTGGCGTCTCAGTAGGCACCCTAGCCAACAACAATATTGAAAAAAAAAGAATGCCTGTGACTTGTAGTTTTTATTTTTTTAGATTAAGTAACTGAAAATATAACTTTTTCTTCGCTTGTGTTTTTTACATATCAAGCTTCGTTTTCGAGAAAAAAAATCACTTTTAAAAACTATCCATGTACAACATAAAATAAAAACCAAAAGTGAATAGGATCTGAACAAATTCGACCTTAAAGTAAATGAGAAAAATGTCGCCCTTCTGATAAAATACACGACTGCAATTGGTTTGTCATTGATTGTCTTACACGCTCAAAAATACCTGGATGTGACATTGCAATTGTCAATTATTCGATTCCTCAAGTCATTCACATCTAGTACAGGAGTTTTATAAACAAGAACTGCGAGCTGGCCATTTTTGAGGACGTGCACGTCCAGTCCAGCGATTAGGGTAGGTGATGTCGAGATGCTAACGAACAAGAACACTAAAATAAGCTGGAGTCCCGTCATGCATAAACCACATGTTGCCTCTTACAAGTGCCGGCACTTCTAACAAAATGGGTTAATTATGTCGCGCGGAAAGTCCGTGTAGGAATCACCTGTTGATCTTTCTGGTAGAAAAAGTGGGACAATTAGCTAGTCTTCAATCATTCTCTTCCTCTTGAAGGTGATCATTTGATGATCGAAACACGTGTAGAGGTCTTAAAAATAACAGTTTGGTGTTGGGATATAACACCAGTAATATTCCATCTGCAGTGCAATCTTTCTGGTACTGTTTGAAGTAAAATTATTCATAATAGAATCACTGCTAATTGACAACTCTGACTCTCACTGATATGACAACGCTATGAGTGTCAGATGATCTCTAGAGCAGGTGTTCACGAAATGCGAAGTGGCTTTTTTTCCTCGAAAACGAATCTAAATATGAAGAAAACACAAGCGACGAAAAAGTTGTATTTTTAGTCGTATTGTATTTTTAGTATTTTTATTATTGGCTGTGGTGCCCACTGGACCTAATAATTCCAATCTAGTTAGGGTTAAATGAGCACCTTATTACTTTATCTTTAGCAAATTTCAACCAAATCGGTGTAAGTATATTCATGATATTTTATAAATACCTCCGGACATATGTTCATAAGAACTTTTTTTTGAAACTTTTTCTAAAGAATCATTCTCTGAAGTTTCGAACCGTAGTAAGTCAGTACTCTATCTATATAATGAAATTTTCAAATTTAGCAAAAATGTGGTGTTCTCCTCTTTGATATCTTTGATTTATTTCTTGTACTGAATGGTCATGCTCTTCAACTAGACTCTGAGTAATTGCCCTTGTTCACTTGTATTTTTTTCTTTCCTCATTCTTTGAAAGCTTCTTACATTTCTGTTTAATGATACTATATTTAAAACGTGAAGATCTTATGAATTTTCAGGAATCTGATTGAATTATATCAGACTGTGCTACATTCGGAATATTTATAAAATGAAAATACAGTTCTTAGTTCCAATCTCATCCAAAAAATTTTGAATCATAAGATGGTTTCCTAGTTGTTTTTTGAAAAAAGAAATGTCTTTTATGAATTTCATTAAACTGAAAACCTGTTTGTTTTTATAGTTAACCAGTGGGTTTTGTTCACCGGAATGATTAGTTCTTAATTTTCTACGATCTCAGAAGTGAACAAAATCAATGAGTGAATTTATTGACCGATCAACCGATGGGTGACACGTTGACTAGTTCTACTCTGACGCGCTGCTTGATGGTTCGAATCCCGCCCCACATCCAAGTTTGTCTTACAAAATTTCTTCTTTAATATTCCGACCGATTCGGATACGGTGTCGGTATCCTTGTCAGAGAGGAGAGCTTGTGATGTTTTTTAGCACATGATTTCTCTCAATTGAGACACGAAATAAAAATGACAATCATAGGTAGTAGACGCAATCTTAGTACTGAAAATGGAATGATCTCAGCAATAATCATAAGTTTTCAACAGAGGAAAAACCAGCATAGCTTGTTCCTAATGATCAGAAGGAGATCTTCGTTAACAATATGATTACTTTGCACTTTGTTTTTTTATCTTCGAGTGGAGAGACAAGGCAAAAAATGGCGGATTATGTCTTGTTTCTGGAGAATAAGTGGTCTCTTTAAAGGATATTATTCATTTGCATAGAAGAACAGCCATCCATGTAACCAATAATTAATCTCTTGAATATTGACCTAATGTATAGGGTACCTTTATAGTTAGTGATGTAGCGATATAGGGCGTATTCGAATTCGCAGTTCGGACGAATCTAGGACTGTGTAAAATAGTTTCACAGCTAATTTTTAAGTCTCCACTTTGCAACTGCTTTTGACTGGTTGAGAACCGTTCAGTTAGCGTTCCCGAGCACGGCTGAAAATTCCCAGGAATTCACAGTAAACGATGACTTGATATCAAACGAGGTTCGTTAACTTTCATTTTCATTGCAACGCGTGTCACATTACAACATTGTAATATGAAGACACATAATATTGCTCCTGTAATATGATTTTGCATACATTGTTATAAGACGATATGAAATATATGGCCACTAAGTTTACAATAATTGTTGTACTGTTGTAAAATTGGTGCTTTCTGCTTCTTTATTTTTCTTTTTTGTAGTCGGAGTCGTTACACCTAACCTCTTGAAAACAGAAATAGTTCGATCGCATTATTTTTTACTTTATAGAATAATTCGTTGGCATTATGGCACAACTTGGAATGGCTCTTCAACTTCGTCTTTATTCATCATATTTTTTAGTAGTTACTGGAAAGCCTTTGAGTTTTTCCTGAATTCAAAAGAATTTGTTTCACTTTTGATATTCTGCAGTAACGAAATGAAATATTTTACCCCTTCATAAAGTGGCGATTCTTTGTTTTCGTTGTTAATTTTTTTCTGATGAAATTCGTTTCTCTGTTTCATGAAAAGGTTATAAATTTCCTTATGTCGTGTTAGCAAATGGGAATTTTTATGAACATAGTTTAGTATTTTCTAAAGATTAATACACAGTATTGTGAGCATTGTTTTGTCTTGTAATGTTTCCTTACAAGAACACTCTACATTTGCACTCTGCATGATAAATATTCTCTTTGTTTCTGGTGAGTGCTTTCAAATGATAATATTTATACTGGCCCAGAATTCTATAGGTCATAATATATATCCATGAGATTTTGTTTTAAAAATTTTGATTTCAAAGTAAGAAAAGCAAAATATTTTCAAAAGGCCCAATGGATTTTACGATCACTTGAGTCGGAGTAATTTTTTTATCAACTTGTTAAATAAACTCCTTCTTTCAGTTTAATTTTTCAATCATGTCTCCATTACAATTGGTTGGAAATATAGAGGCTCTTTTTTTAATGCACTCCAAACCAATCAAACATTTTCATTTCAGTAGGACTACTCTTCTCGACTCGACTCTTCTTTGCATGCTACAAATAAGGTTTTGCATGTTTCCTGAGGAAATTTGTTTCATTTCTTAGTCAATATATATATATATATATTGACTTGTTTTATGAGTCAACAAGGGAAACCGCATGGACATTTGGGAAAACTTGAACATCCATAAATTCAACAGTCATAAAGCACTTATCGAGGAACAAGTACAAATCAAAACACAACAAGACCTCACATTCAGTATATTGAACAAATCGATACACATACTTAGAGAACATC
>WOGN01002410.1:0-15832 GCA_015342105.1 Leptinotarsa texana
TTATTTTCACACCTCGATACGTGTTTCGATAACCAAGTGGTCATCTTCAAGAGGAAGACAAAACTTATCTTCCTCTTGAAGATGATCACTTGGTGATCGAAACACGTGTCGAGGTATGAAAATAACGATTTGGTGTTGGGAAAAAACTCCAGTAATATTCAGGATGCTGTTTATTTATCGTTTTAGCAAATTTTTCTTTTCGTAGATCCTATTTAAAAAAAAAAGTAAAAAAAATTAAATTCCACTTAGATGGCCATGACTTTAAATGTAGATGTATTTTTCAATGCTGAAGAACTTTTCTAAGTGATATATCCCGAAATTTTTCAAAATAAGAGTACTTTACTCTTGTCTCAAAATTAATATTTGAAGGCTCCTCGTACATTACGTGTGTTTTACTGTATTTTGTTGGTGCATGTTTAGTTTTAGGGGATGCATAAACTTTTATCGAAAGAAAAACTCCTAATAAACAAATGGTGCATACTTTGGGGATACCACTGTAAGTTTCTACCTCTTTTGTGGTAGCCACTATACGAAAATACTGAGCCATAAATACAATTAAATGGGATACTTTTTCAAAATGCACTTTTCAGAATATCTGTCAAATTCTCATAAAAACTGATACAACTGTCGTTTTAAGTATTTAATATAGATGAACTTTATATTTTACACTAACTAATTTTGACGAATCGATTAAAAATTTTCACGATAAGATTAACTTGACGCAATGCAGTAAGCTATCGCGTGTCGCGTCTACTGTAAGACGACGGAGGACGACGCGCGGTAGTAGAGGGGCGCTCTAAGCAATGAAGCGCCATCGGTGAGAACGCGACGTCTTCCCTCACGCGGGCAGACGCGTGAGGGAAGACGTCGTTAACGGTTGTGTTAGTTTTGCGAATTTCTTTCTAGGTAACATAATTCGATTCTTGAAGCTATTTGTGTCTTAGTGTAGTTGGCATAATTTTTTTAGTTACTGTATTTTTAAAATAAAAACATAAATTACTAACTGTTGCCCGCTCTTATATCAACGTACAGCCGAGGCTACTGAACCTAGAATCTTGTAATATGCAGGTGGGTCTTTTGTATAACGTAAAGGAAATCAGAAATTTCCACCCTCAAGGGGAAAACATGGGGTTTCAAAGATGGTATTGATTTTCATCAGTTTTGAAGTTGAAAACCTGAAGTTTTGGGTAAATAAAAAATATTGTAACTATTTGTTTAGAATGGTCTATCACGAAACTTAATGTGACAAACTAAATTTCACGCGGGCGAAGCCGCGAGCAACAACTGATTAGTATTGTATAATTGTTTTCATGGATACTATTATTAATTTTCATCAATGTCATATATGAACCATATAATACTCAATGAACCATATAATACTCAAATAAACAATAATTCGCCACACACACAAAATTCAGGATTTCATGTTTTTCTCATAATCCAATTGTAATCTTGTATTTTGGACCAAATCAACTATTTCAAAAATTATGTACGATCTTGTCACAGCCCAACTCAGTTGGTAATGCTTACACATATTAGGAGGTTCTCAATGACATAGCTTCTGCAGAGGAAGATCTACGGTAACAAATCTTATGTTTTACCAGAACGACACTTTAGCTGTCTTTGAAAATACTTGTCACGTCCACTCAATTTACACTGATTTCTCAAAACAGTTTGATAGGGTAGATCATCTCATCTTAGTCAGGAAGCTTAAATCTATTGGATTTTCAAGATGTCATGTGGTTAAAGAGTTTTCTGACGAACAGGACTCAGTGGGTGAAAATCAACAATTTTCTGTCATATCCTGTGACTGTATATTCCGGAATTCCTCAGGGAAGTCTCCGTGGGCTGTTGCTTTTCCAATTTGTCCAAAAGTGATATTACGGAAGAAGTATCAGGATCGAAATGTTTATTTTTCAATGATGATCCTAAAATTCACTTATTCAATCGGAAACCAATTGTAATTTTTTACACAAAAACCTGTACCAAATAGCTCATTGGTGTCAAACTATATAAACGGTTGGTCCTCAAATCACGTTCAGGTTGTGAAAAATATTGGCATTCTTCTAGATACAAAGCTGTCTTTCAAAACAATATATCCAGAGTAGGCAATCATATTAAAAACTCTTTGATTACATTCTTAGAATTGGCAATGACTTCTCTCCTACTACTCTGGAGATCCTATACTATAGTTCAATTCATCCTGAACTTATTTTTCTTCTTTTATCTGGTATCCATCGTATTACATAATATAAACAATCTCTTGAATCGTTCAGAAGAAACTTACGTACCGCTGCCTTCAAGCAGTCCTCTGGCAAACAATGCTAACAAACATTCCAGAACTGGCAAACAATTCTAAAAAACTTTTTTGGTGTTTTTACAAAAAACACTATATACATATATATGCATCATGGAAAAGTGTTGAAAGATTCGTAAGACTGTGTATTTTTCTGTAGCTACTATTTAATGTATGTATTTTAGTTCAAATTGGAAGGGTTGTATTTTTAGGAGAGATTATTTTTGGGAAAAAAGGTTTTGACTTTCTACTTCTCCATCTTCATGTAAAAAAATCGTGGGAATATTCTAAAGAAAGGAAGATGGCAACTGATTTCATAATAAACTCCTGATGAAGGTGTCTGAGTCATGCAAAGAAGTAACTTTCAGACACAAAACTGAAAGGAAAAGCCCTGTCAAACCAACTACTTTTATAACTAATGTTTGGAGTACAAACTGAATGAGAAATGTGTATATGTTTATATGAAGATATAATGGTATCGAGAGGGCTTTCTCGTCTAGTTTGTGTCTGAAAGTTACTTCTTCGCATGATCAACACATCTTTGTGGAGAAATTATTTTGAAATTAGTTGCCTTCTTCGAAGAGTCTCACAATTTATTTAAAGATGAAGGCGTAGAAAGCGAAAACCTATTTTTTCCGAATATTTTTTTATTCGAAAAATGTACTTCAAAACCTCTATTGTACTCATACGCCAACTTGGTTCAGTACCAAATATTTTTGTACCCCCTTAGCTGGTTCAGGGCCTATATATGGAGTTGATGATCTGTGTCTGGCACACTCGTCAGCTTTATCGTTGCTGAGTGTCCTAGCACCCAGTTTAAAGTCAATCTAGTCCTGTTCGCCAGTTTCCTCAGCTCTTCACGGCATTCCCAGACCAGTCTTGAAGTCACTTTTGGGTTCATCAGTGCCCCAGGTGCAACCTGGCTATCTGCGAGATCACTTCAGCATGGTAGACTGATGTGTACTATAAGATTTCTCCCTGCGTAGTAAATTCCAGCTCCCGTTCCATGAACGATTTTTGATCCGTCTGTATACGAGGTGTTTCTGCCGAGCATATTCTCTGGATGACAGTTCATTCTCCACTCTTCGTGGTTTGAAACCGTGAAGGTTCTGTCGAACAAAATTCAGGGATATGTGAAATAAGCTGAGATCATATTAAGCCAGCGATTGCAAGTCGTTTCAAAGAACACGCAGCACATACTCAATTTCGAGGACCGAAAAAATCTAGTGTTGCTCAACACGCTTCGGAAAACGGCCATAGAATAAACGAAAACTGTAGGAAATTATTGGGATCGGTATATTTTGATGCTTTCAAAAGTCTGAATATAACAAAGTGTGGTATGAGAACTATGACAACGGTCCTATTCCAAACATTGAATTCGGGAATTTGCGGAAAATTCCATTAAGAGATTTATCGCGATTTTCTACCCTAAATTATGGTTGTGTATCGTACTCTTTTCTTTATCTTCCTGAAGACGCCAATATGGTTGGTGGAACATGACCTGTTAGCTTTCAATTTGAGATATTTACTACTTCTCGTGTTAATGATTGTTTATTTAGTTCAAAAAGTACCTGACAAGTTGTGATAACATATGCTATGTCATGTCCTACGCTTTTCATCTCGGTACAAAAAATTATGTAGTTCAAAATATTTTCACTACCATATACACCGTATTTCACGGACAAAAGAGAAAGCATTGTCTGATTCGCATCCCTTCTTAATGACCAATATTAAAAATTCAATTCCAGCGTTATTTTCAAATTTTCATTCGTAGTTTCAACACAATGTAACTGTTACTATTTGGATGAACTTGTTATATTGAATATATTTATAGGCATATTTGCAGTTCAGTTCCTAAGAAATTCGGCAGCAATTGTAGCGAACATAATAAAAATGATTTTTTTCAAGTGAAATAACGTCTATTGACAATTCAGTTGTGGTAGCAATCTACTTATTATAATTGAATGGATGCAATTGAATATGTTGATTTCAAATTAGTACTTGAGTATAGGTTATTTCTCTACAAAAACCTTAAATGATTCAAAACAGCTATCATTTTGTTTGAAGGAGGTTGGCAATGTTTCATGGTGAATTCCATCAGTTTGGACTTCCATTGTCTAATATGATATAAAATGATTCGAAATCTCTGAGAGAACCAATACAATTAAAAATTAAAATAATTATCTGAAAATAACAATCATATCAAAAAACCCTGAAATGAAATTATAATAATTCATAACCCAGCGTGGTAGAAAGAACTAGAAAGGTACATATACAAACTTAAATGTTTCCTTCTTACATGCCATATGCAAGTTAAATTGACATTGTAAAACAATTCAACGATAATCCGCTCATTCCCGTCATTTTAAATCAGCAATGATGTCATCTATGAGACATATATAATATTTACACTTTTTATCATAAAATAGCTATTCGATAAATATTCGTGCTTATGTTTAACATTGATTTTCGTCCTCTGGTGTGATTACGTCGTCGAAGTGAAAGGCCTAAGCTAAATCAACGAACCTTGAGTCTCGTGGTGGCTGTGGTAGTGGACGGACGTGCTGATAACATCCGTTCACAAAGAAGGTACGCGGATGCCATGTGCTATCGTGGGGCTCTTTTTTGTGTTGTGTTGTGCTAGTCCTTGTAATAAATACTGAAATGTGTGAATGTTTTTAAAAAAATGAAGTTTAAGGGTCCCTTTATTCACGCCGGTATGCAGGCCGGGGGTTCAGATAACTACGTAAAGGGGTCATATATGTGAATTCAAAAATCAGAAGGTCACCCGAAGAGGAGGCGACTCAATAAATATATATGTAAAATATGAAAAGGTCTCCTGACTAGGAGGCGACAGTAAAAAAAGCACATCGTTTTTTATTATAAGTGTGACAAAAAAAGGGGTGGCAGCAGTGCTTCGAGCAAGACTGCTGCACCCCTCCCGACGAAGCTTCTGTCAAATTGATGTCAATCTGATAAGAGGAGCCTGGACAAATGCGACCGAGTGGGAAGCAACGTCAATAAAATTAGAAAGAGAGAGAAATCAACGAAAAAGAGAAGAGAAAATATTGAGGTTAAGAATGTATTTGTTTTTATCTGTAGTGTCAGATTTTGAATTCAGAATTTTAATTGAAATCTTGTTATTCATAGAGATACGATCCCTGAAGATAATTATCAATAAGTGTATTTCAAATAACAACCGTGAACTTCCTCGTAAAATGGCTCACACACAATTTTTAGATGAAATTATACGGGAATATTTATTATTCAGAGGATTTGGTAATACTTTGAAAGCTTTTGACGCAGACTTGAAAGGAGACAAAATGAAAAGCTTCAGGGCTGATAGGATTGTTGACCAAATAATGCATTTCATAAGTGTTCACGATTTGGCATCCCTTCGAGAATTTTGGGGACATTTGAACATGCATTTGTTTTCCAAGTTGGAACACAACTTTTTACAAAGTATTTATGACAGTTATAGTTTTCTGGTAGAGAAATTAAGGTGTTCCTTCAAATGTCATGAGACAATAATTTATTATTTACTGTATTTAAGATATATTCCACTATCCCAACATTTATCATTAATGAGCAATCTTCAAAATTTTTGGAATATCTTGATGAAAAATTAAATATGACTGAGCAAATTTCTTAGAAAATAGGTGCTTACATTTTGGTCTATTCGTTATAGAACAGTGAAAATCACTGGAGGAAAAAAAGACCATTATCCTGGTTTTATTAATACACACAATATGAACACTTTTAAATCAAAGTTATTTACTTGTGGATAAAACATTTAATAGAAACTGTTCATATGATCAATAAAACTAGGTACTTTTATTCTCTTCTTTTAAATATTTAAAATATGTTACTTTAGAAATGTTGAATATTACTTGAGTTTTTCCCAACACCAAATCGTTATTTTTGACACCTTGACACGTGTTTCGATCACCAAGTGATCATCTTGAAGAGGAAGATAAAAAAGGAAACTTTGCGAAACTAAAGCTATTTATGCTATATAGATATGAAGATGATCAGTTGATGATCGAAACACTTGTCGAGGTGTTAAAAATAATGATTTGGTGTTGGGAAAAACTTCAGTAATATTCATTACTACACCCAAGGTTCCAAAGAGTACATCGTAAGTGTAAGAATGTTGCCAATTTATGAATATTGCCACAGAAATGACAAATCACTGAACAATTTTGAACAGTTTATAAGCTTTTCTGTTCAAGGAACTCTATACATACAACAGAGTGAAATTAAGTAGATACTTGTATTATAACCATTTTTGTTTCTTTCAAGGGAACGTGCTCATTGCCCAATAAAATTGTTAATGCAAACGCCCAACTATTCTCTGTAGCTAGCACATGGTTATATATGAATATTTGTTGAGCTGTAGCACCGTTTCCAAAAATGTGTATCCTATAAAAATAATAAAAATAAAGAAGTCTCATTGTTGAATATAATAAAATTCATTCGTGATTCAAAATTTTACAATTGCAATACAAGATACTTATAAAACTTCATCAGTTTAGTGAGAATGCAAACATTTGGTTGAATATAAATAGGGTTTGTTTTGTTCAAACTGTTTTTATCATAGATCTGTCGTTTCCGCCTTAAGTTATTCGCTCGTTGTGCTCGATCAAAAAATACATCGAGCCAAGATAGCGATAACTTTTGCTGGGAGTAACACAATCTGAATGCCAAGAAAATTCAACCATACATGCACATGCATTGTAAATTATTGTTTAAATTTTTTATTGTCAACTTACACTGAGTATCTAAGAGTTCCTCTGCAAAGTAAAAAACATTCTGTATTAGGTATTTGTAAGGGATTGTCTTAAAAGTGTGGAAACTGCAGTTCTTTTCAACTAGTTCAACCTCATGGTTAGAGAGGATGACTCCTTGATAATTTGCCGAGTCCTGACCTACAGCGAACCAAAAATAAAATAGTCTTGGTTCACTAACCCTTCGAGTGTCATAGTTATGAGATATTATTGGAATAAGTTACATTTGGAATTTGAGAGTGCTTTATAACAATAGAAAATTTTTGGAAAACCATATATTTTCAAGCACACCGGTCGATGAAACCCCCACCAACACTAAAATGTAAATGATTTTCAATAAAGTGATAGAGAATTCAGGAAATTGACAATTTCAACCTCCACTTGAGATTTATGTTTTTTACTTATAACTTCCTCTTATATTTCATATATCTGAGAAACATTCATAACTCAAATGCATAAGAGTATATAAAATCACATGATAATCTCTTGGACACATAAAATTCAACTATTTTTACAGTCACTCATATTGAATAACTTAGTGTTACATCAAAAGTATCCCATTATTTTCAACAATTGACTTTGAAGAAATTTTCGGTTGGTAAATATCGGAACTTGATCTACTATTGTATGTATGCAAGCAGGTTTCATTTAAACCTCAACACAAGTCTGAAGTAGAGTGTGGCCTCCTACTGCCTCATATTTCATTGACATTGAAGGAACATTCTTGTTTCTGTCAATGTGCCAATTATTTGAACTGTAATTTATAATTGATTTTTCCAGGTGTTAAAAAACTCGAAAATGCGGTATTGAAAATGTACTTGGTTTCCACAGTTACAAACAATAAACCAGAAAAAATTACAGAGTTTTTTATGAAAATGACACCAGAATTGAAAAACCAGAGTGAGTGGCAGGATTGGTTCGGTAATTATAATTTTTTATCATGGCATACCAAATTCATCAAGTATCTGAGACACAAATGAGTATTTTGAATATTCACAAGGAGAGAGAAAAAACTTATTATCTAAGGAGATTTTCTTTTTGTGAAGGTAATCTTATTCTTTAAGTACTAACACACCCATTTCTCTGATTTTCACTATTACATAGTGTAAACATAATTTTTAAATGAACAAGCTGAACTAATTTTAGATGGTGCAATTACCATGTCCATAGTTAGTATGAATTTAACGCTTTCTTAGAATACGCCAACAAAACTGTTGTATTTTTTCCAGCGAAACTCAAAGTAAAGTATGATAGGAACAGTAATCATTAAAATCTCATCAAAGTAACGTATGACCATGTTTACACAAACATCTAACATATAAGAAACATACAGCATTTCTCAAATAAAACTAAATCCACCATCTGCACCATAGGAGATGGATCTGACTTATTAGGACTAATTGGACTTATTAGGTACCTAATAACAAACAAAATACTTTCAGACATGTTTTTGACCTCAGTTGTGCATTTGACTGAGTAGATCACAAACTATCACAAAGTACTGATGAAAATTAAAGAAATGGGAATACAAGGTAAACCATGAGTGGGCAGAATCATAAATGTCGAATCATTCTGAAATCATTGTCCTAAATGATGAATAGTTAAATCCACCACTCGAGTTTGGTTATTGGGCCCCTATGCTATCGCTCCTATAAATACTATCACTATCACTTACTCAACAGCGCTAAGACTTTTCTCTCTCTGCAGCTCAGCAGTAATTCATACAAAAAAGGAGAAATTTCAAATCTCACCCTCCTAATTCTTCCAGTCCAACCTTTCCGTGAACCACCTTGATTTCATTCTCTTCCTCAGTATCATTCTTCTTTGCTTTCAGTAGATTCTCGAAACATGATAGTTAAGCATGCCCTCCCTAAATTGTCAGGGCCGCACTTAACAATTTACATTGATAGTTGAATATTCATTTCAAATATTTGACATTATAAAGGCAGTGGTGTAACACACGGTTTGCAGACTTTGCAGTTCGCTTAAATATACTCGTTTGAGAGATAACATTGAACGACGAATCAAACTCATCCAATATGTATGGGTAAAAGGCAATCGATATTACTTACTCAGGCTTGTCTTTTGAGGACAGCAACGCATTTGTGGTTCAGCCTAGCACCACTGATGAGACCTATGGCGGTTCAAAACAGCGCTGTCCGGTTTCAAATCATAAATGCATTGTGTTTGGGCTCTAGTTTTCAAGTAGTTGCCTTGCAGTGAAAGGAGGATGAATCTCTTGGATTTTCAACTAATTACCTTGAGGTGCCTCGTTTATCTTCAATATCCAAAAATTGAGTTCTCTGTCGATCCCATGGATGGCGATGTTGTAAGGGAAAATTTCGTCGATCTTAATTACTCAGGCTCATCCTTTGAGGACGCTTGAGTCCAGCAACGCATCTGTGGTCCAGCCTTATGGCAGGTTGAAACAGCTGTCTGGTGTTAAATCATAAATGCGTTATGTTTGGGCTCTAATTTTCAAAGAATCATATTTGTTGCATCAATCTCAAACTATTGTCCTAAATAATTAGGGGTTGAATCCAATGGACCACTTTAGGGTACCTCAAGGTTTGGAACTTCGGCTACTGTTCTTCATCAGTTTAATCAACAGAACTTATCGCAAATTCGATAAAATCATAAAATATGCAGATGATAAGAATTTTATACTGACACATTATCAATCCGAATAACTCATCGAGAAGTGTTATAAAAAAGGATCTACAAGATTTAGTGAGGATTTGACGAGGACGAGAATTTGAGAACCCTGGTGGAGACTGACCCATCACAAATGGTGCATGGGATGGAGAAAGAACTGGGCGTCATCTCTCATGCGGTTTTTGATGGTTTTAAGCGTATTGGAAAGGTTACAAAGCTCGAAAAGTGGGTTCCCCACGATTCTTTACTTTCGTGTGATGAAAAGTGAATCCTTTATGAAAATAGGAGACGTTCAGGACCGTGATTGGACACCGATGCGCTACCCAGGCACTTCCCAAAGGCAAAATCCCACCAAAAAAAGACTGTATGTTGGTCAGCGGCTGGTGATACTCGCTATAACTTTCGGCAATCGGGCTAAACCATCATAGCAGAGTCTTATTATGAGGAAATCGACAAAATTTAATGAAAAAATTGCTTCAGCGGCAACCGGCGCTGATCAACAGAAAAGGTCCAATCCCGCACCATGACAACGCCCGTCCGCACGTTTCCCAAATAACCATTCTAAAATTGAACGAATTTAGCGTCTAAGTTCTGCGTCACCCACCATACACTTCAGACCTCTTGCCAACCAACTACCATCTTCTCAAGCACTTCGATAAATTTCTCACTGGTAAAACCTTCGCCAGTCAGGACCAGGCAGAAACGGCATTCATCTACTTCATCGAATCCCGAACACGCAATTTTTATACTGGCGGAATTGTGTTAGGTTAGCAAAAGTGCATTTATCCAAATGGCACTTATTTCGATTAAATTAAATAAGTATTTACTGACATGTTACAGTTTAAGGTAAACTCATAAAAACGGACAAAACTTTCGAAACAACCAAATATATGCAATTTCTACCAAAAATATGTCATATAATTCCAATCCGTATTTACATAATGACAACAAATCTATTGAAGTTGCTGATAAAATGTAATTCCTGGGTTTAATGCTAGATCCAAAGTTCACTTGGACACATGAACAAAGTAAAACAAAAATAAGTTTTCTTTTTTATCTGAAATCATCAAAGTCTATACCCATATATAAAAACAAGGGCTCCAAAAATGACGTAACTATAGAAATATCTGTTTGCAATCGCAAATTGCCAAAGTTATCGACTATGCCTATTATTTGCGACTTCGTAAATTTTTTGAACACTATAAACTCATACCAGAATGTCAACATGGTTTTAGACAGCAAAAATCAACATCATCTGCCATATTCGAAATGTGTGACATCTACAAAAATCTCAATGATAAGAAATTTCCAATTGGTTTATTATTTGATCTATCCCGGGCATTCGATAGAGTTGACCACAGTTTATTACTTGAGAAACTGTATAGAATGGGAATAAGGGGAGTAGCCAATGAATGGGTAGCATCATATTTATGACAAAGGTTGCAAATAGTGGTAACAGATGAAATAAAATCACAACCAGCTTCTGTCTCATTAGGAGTTCCACAAGGCTCAACATTGGCTTCCGCTTCTTTTTATAATATTTATGAGTGATATTAAAAATTCATGTATATCTCCACAAAAAACAATAATATATGCTGATGATATCTATCAAGTAGTAGCAGAAAATGAACTTCTCCTCTCTGTTCAAGCTGCAAATAAAACTGCTGATGAATTTTCACATTGGTGCACAAATAACGGTCTACTTGTTGATGTAAATAAAACTGTTTCATGAATTATCAACAAAAGAATCTTACTAATGATCATTGTTCACTAATAAAACTACATCACAGATCTATAGAGCAGGTGAATCAATATAAGTATATAGGATTAGTAATTGATCAGAAGGTAACTTGGCGAAAACACACAGATTATCTAATAACAAAACTTGGTAGAGTCATAATAAGACAACTACATGGAACAGTATCTCTAGTAGTACTGGGGAAACTCAGCATGCATAACAAAAGTATTTGTTATCCAAAAAAAAAAGAATTAGATGTATCGCTGGCATACATTGTAGATAATCATGCAAGACAGTTTTTAAAGATCTAGCTATTTTAACACTACCGTCTTTATATATTTTGCTCATAACTATGAATATCTAAAGAAATGAATCACACCATACAAAAAAGCAGTATGATACATGATCACAATACTCGCAGATGAAATTAACTGAGACTACTTTACTCACGATTAGCCCTTGAGCAAACCTCGGCAAGCTGTCAAGGAGTCATATGTCATAACAAAGCAACTAGGTTACTAGGAAATATTGAAAATTAAAATACATTCAAAAAAGTTTTAATAAACCTCCTAGAAAATGCCTTTTACAATATCCAAGAATTTTTAGATTTGAATGTATAAGCTGCTTTTTCTTCAGTTTGTGTTACCAGTAATGTATACATTCTATTCTATTTTATACCATAACCGAACAATAATATGTAGGCATTTCTAGCAAGTAGTTAGTTCCACTTTTCCTGGTATCCTGCATTTAATCTTGAAAAAACAATCCCATTAAATTATAATCTTCTGCGTGGGAGAGCGAACCTAATGAAATTAAAGAAACCTTTGAAAGGACGTATAAAAGAATTCTTTTGAGGATAATGTCGAACAGATCTGACAGTAATTTGTGGAAAATATTTTGTGAGCAATACCTCCGAAATGGTTTTTAATTTTCGTGTATTTAAAAAACAATCTCCAAATGGAAAACTTACCATGTATTTGGGAAAACGTGACTTCGTCGATCACATTTCTGGAGTTGAACCTATCGGTAAGCGATTGATTTTATGTTATTTATAGATCATGCTTTCATGTTTTCACGGATGGTAGAGTATGAAACATTGTTTTTTCTAGAAAGCATCCATTGCGATTCCTTTCTAAAATTGAGAAAGCATCTCAGCTGGCATTCCCAAGATGTGTTTTGTTCTCTACATGAACACATGGGCTGAAAAATCCCGAGCCCAAGAAAGAAAACGCGTTTATTTCTGTTATTGGCTATATTCATAAACGTAATCTCTCTATCATAAGCTACACTGTAATAAGTTGGATATACTATTTTTCGTTGAATTTTAGATACCAAATCACAAGTGTTTTCTTAAAAAAAGGGAACCCTTATCAGCTTTCAGAAATAACCTCAAGGTCAACAGAACCAAGCCATTTAAAGAAAAAGTCCTTAAAATTAACTGCTTGATGCTAAGAAATTCGATATTTTGAAACATTCAACCTCATCATTCATCTCATTATCGTGACGTTAAGGGTCGAAAATATATTATTCAGTATGTGTACCCCATTTAGAATAACAGTCAAAAAGTACTTAAACGTATAATACATATCAAAATTTATGTTTTGAGTTCAAAGGTCTGACGACATGATAAAATTAAGGCCTCCGAGATAGTCTACATATCTTTTATTCAAGACAGTTAAAATATCAAAATAACCGTTGCAGTGTCATCTATATATCAGTAGCTGGCTCACGACATTAGAAATACCGGGAAACAGTCAGTAATTCTTGCGGACTTATTAGGTGGAACATGTATAGGACGTTACCAGTTTAGAAACAATTTCAGACTTTCTGATTGGTGGCATATTTTACGAGATTATTTGAATTACATACCCTAACAGAGTTAAGGCGGAGAGTTTTTGGGAAAGATTTAAGGCCACTGTTGCCACAGCTACCCCGTACGGGGTAGTTCTACCCCTCTTGAACTTAATTTTACCCTCTCGCTCCCCTCAAGTAAATATACCCCGCTCAGGTATAAAGCAAAAGAATATAAAAAACAAATTGAAAAAATGAACAAATATTTGAGGTTTGATTTTGAATCTACCACGTTACACGAACCGAGTACCCTCGGCAATGTTGGCGTAGACTGAGCATCTGGCGTCGCTGGCGGCGGTTCCTTAGATTGTGTTTTACTATAATGTTGGGGCCACACTAACGAGAAATGCCATTAATTATCGTGATAATGGACGTTAACCGTAGATGTACCCACGACTTAACGAGATAATTTGTCAGCGGCAGTAAAATTGCCGTTTGGCGTTAGGCGATAGCTCAAGTGGCGGTTCGTCAGAGAGATTAACGCGTCAGTGTCAGTGTCAACGCCCAACTTCCAAGTGAAATCAACGCCGTTTTTATCGCCAATCAAGTACATCCACGTTGACCGTATCAAGTATAGCCACCCACTTTAGCGCGTTAAAAATTATGTTATTTGATGTTAATGATATGATATTCGACATTTTTAGTTAAAGTTAAGAACGTGAATATGGAAATGTTTATATTATGAGTAATCTCAGGATGTGATGTAAATGTAGTCATATGTATAGTAAAAGTACCCGATATTGTGCACTCTTAAAGTTGTCGGCATTCTCGAAGGCCAAAAAAACCAACACATAGAAATGAACCGGCAGCAAACTAGTCCACGTAGACTGTAGACTTGGCGGTTCGAATTGGATAGTTTTTACTAACCGACTTAAAATTAAATTTGAAGTCTTGTTACGGTGACGAATAGAAATCGGGGAATGAGGCCTTTGGTTATCACCGTCATGTTCAGTTCAGGAACTGATCGCGATTTGAGTGTTGAAATTCAATATTGGTGTTAACTGTTGAAAATGTGGCGTCTTTGGACAAATACTAATAGTAATAACGAGTGTGATTACAACGCAGACTTTTTCCACTGTAGCGATTCCAATAGCGATAGTGAACAATGCGAAAAAGAGGTATACGTGAAAAAGATTCGGACACATTTAAATATAGAAACACAGAGGATGTTTCAATGTATATAAGAATCTACATCTCAAATTTGGTTTCGAGGGAAACAAACTATTACAAGCAATATCAGATTTGATCGACATTCCTTTCTCAACTGTACGTAAAATAGTCCAAAACAAACCTTATGAACGTAAGACGCGATGTGATACAGGATTACCAAAACCTTCAGATGTTAATGTAATAAAATCATTGAAAAAAGCAAAGAGATTACTATAACCGAAATCATAAGGAATAAATTGAATACTTTCGGCCATAACATGAGCTGCTGTAAAAAACTCTTCAGAATTGTATAAAGAAACTAGGATTTAGATTTGAAATAATAAACAAACTTTAGGCAGTTATGGAAAGCAGAAGAATCGTGGAATTGCGTAACAAATACTTAGAACGAATAACTAAATGTAGACAAGAACAACGGCATATTTTCTATTCGGACGAAACTTGGTATGACACTTACGACACAGTTACGAAAGGGTGGACTGATGTTTCGAGAATGGGTACGCCTAACTAGCCTACAATAGATCGCGACTAATCATGGTGCATTACGGAGGAAGTAAAGGATGGAATCTGAATTCTTTGAAGTTATATGGAAAAAATCTTGAGGACTGCAATGTTGACTATCATAAGAACATGGAAACTAATATTATCAAGAAATGGTTTGAAAACACATCGATCCCAAATTTGGATGCGATGACATGTGACTTATGTTTTTGATAACGATCGTCAAATTTATCATAGAACAAAGAACGATAATCATAGGTATACGTCAATGTGTCACTGTGATTGGTGTCATCATGTGAATGTGGATCCACCCCGGTTCTACCCGGGGTGGATCCCCGGGGTACATTCCAGAAATCTACCTCAATGGAAAAATAGCTGTGGCAATACTGTTTGAGACAGTCGTGTGCAGACCCGCGAGAAGTTCGCGGTGTTTTGATCGGGTCGCTTCGTCCTCCGGGCATGGTCCTGGATACCTGGATACCAGGTGTCGCGAAGGGTTTGTTAATTATTCGCAGTTTAATTGAATTGAGATAAAAGGAGCCGTGCGCGGACCCGAGGGTCGTTTGGAGGCGGTTGGCACCTTTGGGGAGGTTGCTGAGAAAGCTATTTGAAGGTAATGAGGTGTTACGTGTTTTAAGATACGGGGTCGCGAGGGATTCCAGTAGTGAGAAATATTCGCGGTTTATTTGGCTAGCTGACTTGAGGTAGAAGTCAGGAGCGTACGAACTCAGAAGTAGGTCCTACGAAGTTCTTAGTGAATTCTGGAGGTGCTAAAATACGAGGTAGTTCAGGGCACCGTTTTGCGAGCTGTTTCGGGACTGAAACATATTAGCGGTT
>WOGN01002411.1:0-16807 GCA_015342105.1 Leptinotarsa texana
TAGTACCCCAAAAGTTTCCAAACAGTGCATCACGAGTACATAATAGTGTTTAAGCCTTGAATGTTTTCCAAGAAAATTATTAGTGATCGAATAGGTAGTTTATTCAACAATGCCGTAATCTTTGAGTAGTTTATACCTGAACTGTTGTAAATGCATTAGTCATCAAGTATGTGGAAGATTTTATCATTCAAATTGTTAAATTACATAAAGCATTGAGTTGAATGATATTCCATAGCAAAACACGTATTACGGTTTTGTAAACTTCTAAGTGAATATATCATAGTTACTTTCTTTACATTATTCTTCAATTCTTTTTTTTAGTTCGAAATAAATACCATTCTATCCAAACCACAAAAGTGTTTCATTTAAGGAATTTTCACCTACGTTGAAAAACCAGAAACAGAATCTCAATACAACAGAAAATGTTAACGACCTGAGAGATTGGAATTTGTCATAAAGTAAAGCAGATTTTATGGGTTCACAAAGGATTCCACATTTGATGTGAATATCACGGATCAGAAATCTCGTCATTACACATTTACATCAACTTTCATAAAAGAAGATGGTCTCTGTTTTTATAATGACTTAAAAAATATGAAACTGGTTTACCCTCTTATTCATACGATGACAAACAATAATAATTTACTACCAAATTTTGTATTTTCGGACGAAGCAAATTATTCACGAGATGCTGTTATGAATTGAAGGGGTTATATATTTTAGAAGTGATTAATTTTTTGGGAAAGAAAGCCAAAATCTTTCTTTCCCAAAGCTATTGTGAACTTTCACAATGACCATTTCTGTGCCAACGAAAATTTTCACTTCATTAGAGAAAGCCATGAGAAAGTTGTCTGTGCGTTGCGTGCCGTGTTTGCTCACGTACGTGCCCGAATGAACATTTTCAACACTATGTTGAAGTTATTCTGAGTATTCACTGAAGATGAAACTTGGATACACCATTATAGGCCCGAAACAAAAATACATTTTAAATACATTCCCAATTATTTTTGGGATAGTCATGGAGTTGTTTTAATCTATTATCTTCAGAAAGGAAAAACCATGAGAGGAGCAGACTCCTATCAAAATTACACAAAATGAATTGATGCCTTCATTTTCTATACTATCTCTTCCATAAAAGAATATCTCATCATTTCATATCTGCTTTCGTCACTGTAGGGTTTAGTACGCTTTTTGAATCTCGAAAATTTTTAGCATTAGTAACTAGTAAGTTCATGCAGATAACGACGGATCAAAAATTAGAAATCGTGATTTAAATATCATCCAATCACTTCGTATTCTGATAATAATTTATGTATAGCAGCATCGAGTCATGAGAATTGAAAAATAAATTCTAAATAGAAATATTGTTTTCCAGGTTATTTGAGACGATTGTATTTGTTCTATAACAAAATTTACAATTAAAAGGTATTTTTCAAATAATAAAAACAGTTATATGCTTCTTGTATTTTTTATACTTTGGCAGTTATCAGCGGATTATATGATTTCATTTCCAGGAACATGCAGAAAAATACATTTTTTGATATGGTCCGTCGTTGTTGGAGTACCTACTTGATGTAATAGTGTGTGTAATAGGACACTTGAGTAAATTTTCAGTTCAGTTTTATGGAAAGATTGAATACCTCCAATAATATTACGTTCCGTAAACACCAGTTTTACTGAACTATAAGTGAAAGTCAATTTTCAATTCATTTATATTCAGAATGAGTACAAAGCTATACAATATTGATTGATGAGCATTGAGAAACTGCATTTTTCGGAATTTTTCCCCTGAATGACATTCTCTAATCCATGTTAACACTTCCTTGAGCAGAAAATATGTTGGATGGAGGAAAATCCGACATTGATTTTTGGAGACAGGGGATTACATATCATTATGTATGAAAAACATACGTTTTGATTCAATCGGAAGAATTAGCGAATCTCAGCGAGAATAGATATCTAAATTCCACAACCTGGCGATTCATAATACCTATCTGCTTCTTTTGAAAATAACTATAGCGGTAACAAGAACACTATTAATATATATAATTGATGACAACAACATAAACTTGCTTCGTGACATATTTTTTAATCTAAAGAAAAAGATCAATTCCATAATATCTTTCGTTGTTTTACATGGTTCGCTAGTTATATAAAGAAAAAATATTGATTTTTTTATAGATGTCAGTATTATGTGTTGAATTTATTTCTGTCAATATTTTATTACTTTCCGACGGTTTTTCGTGTATTTGACATTTCTCATTCAATGGTTTGAATCCGACACTCAACAAATATACAGTTCAAAATGAGGTATTAATTCTCTCTGTCAACTAATTTGTGATAATTTCATTACATGTTCATTCAATTCATCTCATTATTGAACAAATTAACTTCTTCATAATAGAAATGACGTAACAGGTAAACGAATTTGATTGATGAATTTACAATTCATCATCAAAATGACACCCATTTGGTCTAGGTAGAAACATTATGAGGCAATATTATTATTCCACTTCCGTTCTCATCACATTATTCACAAAGGCAATGAGAATGTTTTTCATTTATATTTTTATCATTTTATTATAAAATACACAGTAGAAAGGGGATCATAGGTTGCTTTGGAATTTGTATCTCTATTGGAGAAATTATTACTTCATGCCAACAGCGCCATGTTCCACAAGAAAATCACAATTTTTCAACGAACGAACGACATCATTCGTCTGATAATATTTTTGGAAAGATGAACTATTATTAATCAAGAAAATATTTTTTTCATCAACTCGGTATTATGAGGGAAATTCATATTTGTCAATGTTTCATTACCTTCTGACGTTTTTCTATGTATTATATTCCTCACTTTTGCCAACGTTCAGTTTTCATTTGATATGTAAAATACTATTCAGTAGTTTAATAGCCACCAAAAACAAATATACAGTTCAAAATGGGGTTATAAAACTCTCTTTGTCGACTAATTTCTAATGAGTTCATTACATATTCATTAAATGAGTCATTGAATAGGTACCCACATTCATGATTCCTGAATCTTCAAGTAGTTTATATCTGAACTCTGGTGAAATTATAGGTGTGATTCGTTAAGTAGTTTATTTCATTATCTTTCAACTTTCAATTAGGTTCAATATCCAAACTGTTGTACAATTATTAGTCCTCAAGTATGTAGAGATTTCCATGATTCACCATGGTATAAGTGCAGAACAAGATGGTATTTTATAGCAAAACACGTATTGCGGTTTTGTAAATTGTTCAGTGAATATCTCACCACTGTTATTCGAGTGCTTAACTTTTCTGAAAACTTGTTTTTCGTAACAGGTAAATTTCATTAATCATTTATCATTATCATTTCATTTATCTTGTTATTGAACAATATACAAACAAATTCACTTCTTTGTGATTGATATGACATTACAAAATTGATTGATGCGTTACAATTCATTATCGAAAAGCTTTCTTTATGTTATCTCTTCTGGGTAGAAAAATTGTGAAGCGATTTTATTATTTCATTTCTTCTTTCTCAACATTCCTCTGTATTTCTTTTTTGAATTTGAAATAAAAACCATTCAGTCGAAACGACGTCAACTTTTGGATTACCGATTTATTTGGAGTTATCGTGTGAGCTGGTACCTGTGTCACATGTAAATCGCAAAAGCTAAATCCCGAGATATCACTTTTTAATCTTTCTCACGTGTCAGGGGGTTCAAAATAAAGGTTATGTGTTGGTACATGACTCCAATAATATGAATTAACAAAGTTCATCAAATGATGCTAGACGACCGCCGAAGCAAAGTGAGAGAGATAGCAGAGAATATGAACATGTCAAATGAAAAGTTTTTGTCACTCATTAAATCAAAATTTGAACATGAGAGGGATGTCGCCGCGTTTGCTCACGTTAGACAAAAAACGTTTGAGAATAAACATTAACAATACTTTGTTGGCGTAGTTTAGGTGCAATTAATCTGAGTTTTGGCCCTGTTTGTTTACTTTAGATGAAACTTGGATATACTATTATGAGCCAGAAACAAAAGTACAGTCCAAAATGTGGAATGCAAAGAACTGTCTCCGGAAAAAACAAAAAACATTCCAAAACAACCAGTTAGTCTGTATGGTAATCAAACAAAATAATATTTTCCTATATTTTATTTACAACAAAAATACTGTTTAATGAGTCAAGCCATTCACGATCATATCTTCATTTATCACAAGTTATTATACCCTAGAAGATGAACTTCTATCCCTGGTACGATGTCTTCTGAATGAAGTTCTTTTTGAGCTCGAATCCTGAGGAAAATCGTTATCACGTATGGGAATTTTTTTATGTGAAGTAGACACTCTTGGAGAAGGTGATCGTACATTTCTCTTTCTTTTTCTGTAAAATACGGTTCGACTACTGCTTTGCCGTTGTTCGTCTAAATATTCATTTTCTTTCTCGGAGAAACGTAACAAATTTTGAGAACCGCCATTACGTTCTTCACGAGGAGAAAACACTCTTGGGGAAGGTGATCGAAAATACGCCTCTCTCTTACAGTAGGAGCAAGTTCCACTCCTGACATAGCTTTGATTGTTCAAACATTCATTTTCTCTCTTGGAGAAACGTTGCTGAGGCGGATCGACATCACGCCTGCGATGCATTTAATATGGAGAAGACATTTTTGGAGAAGGTGATCGAAAATGTCTTTCCCTTTTCCTGGAAGACATGCTCGTACTTATGTTGCGTGAATGTGTATGACGCTCCTCAGGCGGAGAAAAGGGAATTCTTCATTAAGAAGGGAATCGAGCATGTCTTTTTTCTCTTCTAGAAGTCACGTACTCATCCTCTTCGTGGTAACTTCTGCTCTCAGTTCGTGCTGATGTTCTGTCAACAACCGTGCCTCCATAGTGCCGATTACCTAAAGGAGGATAACTGGAAATGAAGTCATTCAGAAGTGGCATACTGGAAGGCTCTGGAGCAATTCCAGGATTATACCATGGAAATGAGAAACCATAATAAGGAGGTGGATTCTGAAAAGTTGAAAGCTCGCCCATTGCTGGAGGTAGTGAGTGATAAGCACTTGGAATAGCCTGCTCCAGAATAGATAGAATATTACCACATTGCCCTGATCGTTCCCCTAACATAGTTGCCACAGTCATTCTGTCAAAAAAATCGGAACTGATAGAGACCACATTATCACACATTGCTGAAGGTTCATCAAGCGTAGGTGTTGCCGATCACCAGGTGAACATCCTATTGAATACAGATTTGTTGAAGGATCAACGGGTTCACTTTCTTCAGAAAATGAAGATTTCTTATACTCGTCATTGTCAGCCTTTGTGTTGACGATCACATCTGATATTTCTGGTGGTGATGACGTGAGCTCTTGAACTAGATGTAATCCGATATAGTGACTATGGTTCCCTACATTGTTCTCCAGTTTTACAAATTGAAACTTGTTGTTCTCGGTTCGAGATTTGGTTCATTCACAGTAGCAGGAACAACTCTCTGATTATATGCTTCATAATCCACCAGATGAACTGCATATTGCCCGTCATCAATCATCCTTGCTCCGGGTACCTGTGGACCATCAACGTTTACCATAAAACTTCTAAGTATACCAGTGCTCTTCTTGACACCTTTTTTATCGGAAAAAGTACAGTCCTTGACTGCCAAATCATCAATCTGATTTCCTCCTCTTCAGATATATTCAAATTCAACAAGTTTGCAGATTTTTCAATGGTTGTGAAATACAGCAGATCTTTACTCAAATCATTAGAGATTTGTTTCAAGTACTTAGGTCCTATGAACGACAACTTTCAAAAGTCGGAACTTGTGCGAGTTAGGGACTAACGAGGTCTCACCTTTTAACGTGTGATTATACGTTCAATGGCAGAAACTCAATCTCAGCCTTGTATCAGGGGTGATAAATTCATTTACACTTTGAGGTCGCTACCTGCTCACTTTTCTCGAACGATATGGCATTTTTTCTGTTACTGATTTCGAGAGCTGAGAATCAAAATAAGGCTGGATATTTTAGTTCTAAAAGTTGTGAAATACAGCAGATCTTTACTTAAATCATAAGAGATTTGATTCAAGTACTTCGTGGAATTTTCTAGAATACAGTTTGGTACAAAGTGAAAGCAAGAATTGTTTCCATCAAATACAATATCATTACTATAACAACTAAAATAGTTATTTATTTTACGATCATCAACTTGCCGGAACCTTCGGAAATATCATGAAAAACCTGAATTTCATGATATGGAACGAATATTATCGATGGAACTATCATTCCAAACAATAGGATCGTATTTATAATTCCAAATTTGTGCTTGTATCAAGTGTCATGTATTCCGATTCAAACATGACAGTATCATAATCTGATAGTTTAATAAGAGTGTATAATATATCAAATATTTCTTCAAATAATGGAGATACGGAACAAAATAGATTACAATAGATTTTCGGTACCCCGTAAATCTGGTGTCGTTGAGAAAAATATCCTCAATCAAGATTTCAATTCACCCAAATGTACTTGTCAGGTATGAACGAATTACTTCGAAAAAATAAACTGAGTTCCAACACATCATAGAAGACGTAAGCCTTCAACCTGGATAATTGAATTCCCTGAATGAGTTCAAAAAACTTCATGATCCAATTTTTCAGATCTACTGTTTCAGCAGTGTGTATCGACCCCTACCGGTTAATAACCGTTGAGGGTATCAATTTAATCCTGACAGGATTAGAAAGGAAGCGAGTGCTCATCTCGAGCTGCAGTCTAGCTTCTAGATTAACTGTGTATTCAGTGTCTGATAGTGATGAGGCAAAGTGGTTTCATCCATTCTTATAGCGACCGCAAAGCTACGGTTTTCTGTTTTATTTCCTGAAAGTATATATAATATTGCCATGGAGGTGATCGTGACAGTAATGCGTTTTTTACGAGTATTCAGTTAAAATAATCACCGGAAGTATTGGACCAATCTATCCATAATTGAGTCATAACGTTACGAATTCATTACTCATATATTCGGTTAGAAATTTCATTAATATGCTCACAATGATTCTAATTAGAGCAATAGCATTGGGAAAAAAGGATTATCTTCGTATACAAGTTTAGAGTATTACTGCATTGGGCATTTTTGATTCATTCTCCAATATACAGATTACTCAGTAGATGCATGGCTCATCAAAGTAAAAAAACGGGTCTTTAGCAGGGACTTCTCGAATTCAACGATTAATAACGGCCATCTTGTTTGACCTACATCTGTCAAATTGATTATCAGATTTTCATTATTTTATTACACGCTTCATATCAGCTACACCTGTATGTTATGAATATTTGTTTGTTTACAACCCTCAAGTTCAAAATCTGTATTTGACAGAATTACCAACATTACTGCTTGACCTACTCGCGGGCAGATGGCGCTGTACGTACGATATTATTGGTTGATCCATTCGCGGACAGATGGCGCTGTACGTAACCTCCTTGACATGATTCAAAATCTCTTTACTTGTTGTTCTTCATTTGAAAAAAGTATATTTTATTCAATTAACGCGCGCCTTCTGCTTTGGGTGCCCACTGTCTTCGGCTTGGTAGCTGATTTTCAGGCTGTCTCTCCGGAATCGAAAAATATCAATGGTCATTTTCTAAACAATATACGGCTGATTGATACCAAAGTTCAGATAAAATAAATATAGTTTATAAAGACTGAAGAACACGCTTTTATAGCATACGAAACTGAAAAATGAACAATAAATATATTGTAGAAAACTAAAAAACACGCTTTGAAAGGACATCAAAGTGAAAAGTTGAAAATAATATTTTTTCAAATATGCTTAAAACAATAACGAACGAAAAATACTGGTACTATTGTAAAAAAAGCGTGGGCGCTTTGTGCCGTCACTTTTTTCACAATAATAAAAATATTTATCGTTATTGTTTTAAGCTCATTGGAAAAAATATTTTCAACTTTTTAGTGCGATGTTCTTTGAAAGCATGTTTTTTAGTTTTTTAAACTATATTTATATATAATGAAATTGGCCGATACTTTCGACAAATTTGGTACCTAAAAGACCGCCTGAACACTTCTATTATGAATGTTGGCATTTCAAACATATTTTTATATCGAATATTCAGACAGACAACGTGAAAGAACCTCCTTTTCTCCATGTTCAGCCACCCAATTTCTTGAAGCTTATTTGAGATCCTATGTCGCCGACCAATATCAAAAATTAACCTAAGACACGAGTTTTGAACTTTTTGAATCTTATTTTTGTATTGATTGGTTGAACATGGGCCATAAAGAACATCCGCATAATTGAAAACTGAAAGCACCAAAGATTCACATAAGGAGTTTTTTACATAATATGTCTTTACTATAAATGATTTTCAGTGCAGAATAGGCACGTTGTGAGAGTTTATTTAGAAATTTTCCAAATTTAAGATCTAAAAGATTTTTTGCTTCACTAACAATATCTAGTGGCTCATTTTGGATGCAAATATTTACAAAGTTATTCACTATGGATCGGTTAAATCTTGGATCAAAGATTATTACATTTGATTCACTAGGGTTTATAAATAAACTGTGGTTCGTTGCCAATTCAACAAATCTATTTATATCTGCATTGACAATTCTACAAGCATTATCTGCCATGTTTGACCGGAAAGCTGCGGTATACTTGAGTACCATCGGCATA
This sequence comes from Leptinotarsa texana, assembly GCA_015342105.1. Lineage (NCBI taxonomy): Eukaryota > Metazoa > Arthropoda > Insecta > Coleoptera > Chrysomelidae > Leptinotarsa > Leptinotarsa texana. Next base: position 8,684 of record WOGN01002411.1, read on the forward strand.
TAAAGGCACATGATAAGTGTGAAGAGCCTGTAGTAATTTGGATGTATATATAGTTTTTTGATTAAGTGGTAGCTCTTTTCATATTTTTACCTTTCTAGATATTTAAAATAGTGGCTAAGGATGATGTGTTGATTTCTACGTCTGTTTTAGAATCCAAGTGATGTTCCGGTTATTGTGGATAAACAAAAGCAGAATGCAGAACTTGATAGACGATAGTGATTTTTTTATATTATTCACCAGGATGACACCTAGGTTTGAAAACTTTATTTGTGTAAAATTACTAATAAATTATTTCATTTTATTGTCCGAATTGTAATATTGTTTATAGGCTTCAATTTCATTTTATTTGTTAATTTGCAATTTGTCAAAAATATGTCACTTTTTTCCATATGTTATCTGATTGAATATGTATATGTATGTATATATTATTTGTATAACTGTAGATATGCTCTCTCAATACTGTGCGGTTAGAATATGACATTTAAGCAAAGATTAGCACAGAAAAATTAGTTCTCTATTACGTTTCGTTTTTTATCATATGCTTTTTAAGGTAATATTTATGATTTGCAATTGCTTGAAATAAAGTAAATGAAATGAAGCAACTGAGTTCATTTGATTTAAACAAATAGAAGCATTTGAATGAAAATGCTTCTCTTCAAAGGAAAACAATCACTTTCTCATACGGAGATATTTAAATAGTGTGCGAAGTTAACATATCATTCTTTCAAAACCCAAAACAGTTTTGCTACGAGATTAATTTTGCTCACACTAAAGAATGCATACTTACTTCTCTTGAGCTAATGTGATGATTTCTATTGAAATGTATACACAATCTTGGAGGAATATTTTTGTTCTATTCGAAATAAGCGTTCATTTAGTCCATTTGAAGTAATGATTCAACTTCAACTTAAGAGAATATATTTCTCAGTTCATAAAAATATTTCTTCGTGAATATAGGAGCGCAAGATTTCTTTGAATCGAGATAATATTCTTCACTTTGAAAATTTTATTTTTACTTTGTAGAATGTGGTTTCATCTTCCTGTTGACACATCCTGCATAGAGGTGGGTCCACTAGTCCCATATTATGGAGGTGTTTCCTTAGTTGATAGTGGCTAGTCGCAAATCCTACTGTTAAGCGTAGATTTTTGCTGGTTAAGGCCAGATATTTCTTCGGCAACAGCTTCCCAAAGCCGCTCACGGTGATACTGGCAAGATTGCATTCTTTGATTTCATCTCATCTCTTTAGGAATTTTGAACGTAGGTGCCACTGGGTCCTACAATTCTTAGCCGCTTCCTTGGCTAAAGAGTCGGCAATGCGATTACCTTCACACCTGTCGTGTCCTTTAACCCACCTCAGGATAATGTTATTATCTACCGAAGCTCTGGCCAAATCTTAGTGACACTCTAGTACTAGCCCTGAGGTTATATGTTGTCTGTTCAAGGCTAATAGGGCTTGTCTGCTGTAAGTGGAAATTTGTTAAGTTTTTACCAGAAATCCCTTTGCTGATTATTTCTTTTGTGGCGATTAACATACCAGCCAGTTCTGTTCGAACCACCCTGGTGTGCCACTTGGAATTTTATATGATTCTGTAGGTTTACTTTGAATAAATAAATAAATCACCACTAGTTAGATTGAATTACTCTTTCGAAAACTGAAATTATGATTTCAACCATTCATATTCATAGTTTTCTTGTTTTGTTATATTCCATAACGTGAGCAGGTAAAAAGTGTTCTCTTCATTGGAAACAGTTATGAAACAAAAAATTCCCTACACGATTCACTCGTCTAGACAACGTGCCTGTTTCTTGAATTATCAAAAGCAACATAAATTTTTCTGGGAAACTTTTCAGAAAGATCCCGACAGCTATAAAACGTTCCGAAAGTGCAGCGAGCATAATTGAGTGTTGCATTGTGCATAAAAATATGCCATTATTAATTATTTCGTACGTGTTGAAAATACCTTGCGTGCCGCCATGATTTACAAGGGGCCTGTTCTGCCGGCGAGCAGACATCTTGTATATTTTATCATAAAATTTAATTAGTACGGAGCTCGCAGTTCGTGTACGGTAATTTGTCCGACACTTTTAGTCGCATCAAATGAGTATTTCCCCGAAAGTCCTCCGAAGCAGCTCAAATTTTGATGAGTCCTAAATATTTTCTTGCATGGTTCACAACCAGAAAATTTCTGAAGCGAATGACCACAAAATATAGATGAACATGGATACATCAGTTCAAAGTGTTGTTTTTTTTGTGTAACTGTTAAAACCAAAAAATTACATCACATTCCAACGTGAATTTCACTAGAAAGGACTTTCATTATCTGATATGACTCTACTATGTATTTGAATTAATGAAAAACTAAGCATCAACAAAAAAAACTAGGCATCGTAAAAAACTGACTTTGGCTAGAAGACAGTAAGAGTCTCACAAAGGAGAGAAACCGTTCCAACCACTGCTTACCCTTGCCTACGTCAGAGGATTGTCGAAAAGGATAAGAAGCATTGGTTGAAGTCAACATCAGAACCTGCTTCAGATCCGGGAACACAATCCGTGACAACCTTACGAAAACCAGTCCACTACACCTGGACTGCGATTCCAAGATTGTTTGAAATCATCAACAAAACATCAAGTAGTCCCAAGCTGAGAAAATCTGAAGTTCAAAGAAGCTGCATAAATGTTGTCCAACAATGCATTCAGTCAAGCTAGCGTATGGATACGCAACATATGGTAACATCTAATCAAGTGAAAAAACAGTGTAATAACTGCCATTGCGATAGTAACTTGGAATATTATTCTATTTATAGAGATCGAGGTCCATCATTTGGTTCTTCGTTGTCGATATTTTCTCAGATGAAAAAGCGTTCGAACTACTTTATATCTGTTGGACTATTGAGCATCGTTGTGGTCATGTACAAGTTGAGCTAGACTAAACCAATGTATTTATTATATTCTGCCGATGATCATACGCTTGGGAGAGTTAGAAATGCTGAGTTGAGGTTTTTGTGGCGTTTCTGACACGAGGGTTTGGAAGTTTTTGCGACAGACACATGAGAGTCGGTCACTGAAGCCCGTCGAGATGTGTTCGGGGGTCTAATCCTTCAGCCTTCAAGGCTGAGGAAAGTGGCCTGAATAGAGGATTTAGTTTGTTTTTAAGCGCGTGGTGCGAAATTTGAGAAAATTTGGTAGTGAAATCGTAAACTGGTATTTGGTACAGGGAAGTTGAAAACAAAAGTGTGGGTGTTGAAGACACACCGGGTCAACGAAACCCATGGTTTTTCCATGAACCACCAAAGAGGCGTTATGTGAGTGTTTGTTATTTTTTACTAACAAGTTGATATTGAGAGGGTTCACATATTACTTTGTCTGAGTTCACTTCTAATTTGCGAAGAGGTTATATATTGTCGGCTTTCTAGTGCGGATTGTTCAGCTAGAGTTCATATAACAATTACAAAAAAAGACGCAAATTTAAGGTTATACACAACGTTTGTAGTTTAACAGGTTGGCTCAATAGTAAATAATACGGTCAAATTGTTAGCATTTTCTTTGTTACATTTTCATTTATTTGATGGAATTTAACATTTTTTATAAAAGGTGTTTTTTATTTTGTCCATGGAGTTGTTGTTTTACTCATTATACTTTATATTTGAAACCTTGGACTGTCATTTTCTCTTGGACTGAGAAAAATATCATCCTCGTAGAGTAGTTTTGAACCAAGATTGAAATTCAGTTAGGGCAAATTTGGCACCGTTCTGGAACAGAACCTTGTTTCCGTGCAGAATCGCGAATTCAGTCTCCTTTCAGAATTTCCTGACAATTCAAAATTTGATGTGAAGAAATCCGTATTTGGAGACAGCAGCTGCCAAAATCAATTTGAAATAAATAAATGAACCAGAAAGAAATATTTATTATACTAGTGATAGCTAAATGGAACTTCACGAAGATTTTTTGGTTGAAAATCTAATTCCACTCTTCAGAACCTTTTCAATTTTCTGTACAACAGAATTACAACAGTCAACTCCCGCTAAACCAGTGAAACAGAGAGAAGGAAGAGGGAATAGGTGAAAGTGTTCGAATGATCAATAAATAATTATCTTTCCAAATAATAGTCGTGGAATAATTTGGTTTCAATTCTTATTTAATTTTTTTTTTCCTTCTCAATTGTTCAATTTTGAATTTTTTTCCAACTTTCATCTAATTTATTTTACTCTGCGGTCATTTATTTCAATTTCGTTGATGTATTTGCATGACCTACAAATCTTTTTGAGAGTTCCTTTTGAAATCAATTACTTGCTTCGGGTCGAACCATTTTGCAGGTCTACAGGTCCTGTATGAATACTGAAATAATCGCATGTTGGACCTCTCATATTTAAATCTCGACCAAATTGTCTATCTCCGACAGAAAAATGTTCATTCCTCACCCTTCGAGAATGAAGAAATTTCACATCTCTCATAATATTGAAAATATACCTTGCAGGTCGGCAAATAATTTGTAACCCCCACCATTCATACACGAATGGTGGAAAATGAAAATTTCACCGTGCGAAATGATTATTCTGGTCGAAATTTATTTGTGGGAGACCCGACCTGCGATAATTCTACGCACCTGCAGAATTAATTTTCTATTTGATGAGAAATGCGAAATAATTCCATGATCATTGAGAATTTTTCTATCGAGAATGATCAATCTGGTCGAGATCCTCATCTGGGATACCCAAGCTGCATGAATTCCTCTGAAAAACGTTTTTTTTCACACACGAAGGGTGGGGGTCGAAATTTTTTTGCCAGAAATAAATAATTTGGTCTAGATTCATATCTGGAACGCCTAACTCGCTATTACAGTGTTCAAATAATGTTTATCAAGTCTAGTCTTGACTTTAACTGTTTTTTTAGCCAAAGAGCAATGCTTCATTACCACAAGAAATTGATCATCCGGAAGAAGGAAATATTAAGAACAGATATTTATTGGTCCACGGATCAAAAACACTTTCAGGCTGTGGTGCAGGTGTTTTCAGGTGCAGAACAAGGATAGAGAAATCAACCTACCTAGAGACCCATGCTACTGTATTTCTCCTCGATTGGAAGACTTAAAAGATTGTCTCTGGTCTGGATTCCTGGCCATACTGGCCTGGACGGCAATGAGGCTGGTGACTTCCTTGCGAAAGTGTGTGCTGCAAGCAGCTTCATCAGACCAGAACCTGACATTGGCATCGCTTCAGGCTTTGCCAAACAAACATTGAACACCTGGATGGCAAGAAGATTCATAGACTTCTGGCAGAATCTTCCAGGATTGGCTCACTTCAAAGCATTTATTCACCCTTCGAAGCTTGATACCAAACAGTTGTTGGACTAAAGTAGGGATGAACTAAGATGTCTAACAGACCTTCGTTATATGCAGAGACTCGAACTGTCGGAAGACAGTGTGTGTCGCCTCTATTTGGAAAATGATGAAACAGCAGCATACTTTATGCCTGTGCAGACCAAATCAGGTTTTAGGATCAAATCAGGTTTTTGGAGGCAGAGGCGTACTTTAACCGTCTAACCTAAAAGATCACTCAACATGCAAACTAATCAGCTTCGTTGAAAAGCTAGGTTTATTTGGCCGAGTGTGAATAGGTGTGAGCCACAATGAACCCTTGCGAGTTGCGGTGGACGATCTAACAGACCCACCTACTTTGGACCTAACCTAACCTTACTTGCTATTATTTCAGCCTTCATACAAAATCACATGGCAATATTTTCTAAGAACAATTTGCTGACCTGTAAAATAGTCAGAGATATTTCTTCTATTATTTGAAAGTGTTCTTGAGGACTTTAGAAAATTACCTGTTTTACGCGGCTATATATTTTATCATAAAATTTAATTAGTACCAGCTCGCATTTCGTGTACAGCAATTTGTCAAGCACTTTATTTACAGCTTTGTGCGCACTTTTGCATTCAGTTGTGAACTGCCTGAAACGTCGAGGACGAACTAGACTGTTTCATTTGGGAAATATAAATGGGCCCGAGTTGGTAGCAACTCCATCATCGAATTTAGATGATATTTAATTCTGTTGGAGGGAACAAGGTTGATGTTTGTTCAACTTTGGAAAACATTGCAGTCTTTGAATATTCAAGTACTAACCCAAGTTGATTCACTACGTTTCGATTGATGATATCTATACTCATGTTGGGTTGATAATTTACTAATTCAAATAACGCAAGATCATTTGTAGGCTCAATTTTGGCGCAATTCCTTATTGACCGAATCTCTATCGGTGACTAACTCATTCCATTAATAAAATATCATTTGTAGGCCCTATTTTGACCCGACTCTCTTTTGATGATTGATTTATAACAATAATGGTGGTCCTATTTTGATTCGATGCCCAATTATTATAATCTTTATTGATAATTCACTCATTTTAATTATAGAAATTCATTTGTAGAGGTGATTTCGACTCAATTCTTCAATATTTCAATCTCTGTTGGAAATTGAGCCCTCTCAATTATTTTGGCCCAGTTGTGTTGAAGTCTCTCTGTTGACTCATTTCAAGAATGCAAAAACATTTGTAGGCCACATTTTGAATTGAATCTTCAAGAATCTAGTTTTTGCAGATGACCGACTGATTCCAAAAATGCTAGATGATTAGAAATTGATTCATTTAAATGATGTGAGATCATTTATAGCTCTCATTTTGAATTCATTCTTCCATAATCCAGTCTCTGTTGATAACTGACTCATTGCAATAATGAGATATGGCTTACAGGAATGACTTTGGCTAAACTTTTCATCAACCTCATTATGTTCATCCTGGTTTTGGCTCGATTCTTCATTATTCAAAACTTTGTTTATGATTGATCCATTCTAATGATGCAAGATTATTCGTAGGCTCTATTTTGATACGACTTTTCATCAGTCAAATTTATGTTGACTCATTTCCAAATTGTGCGACACTTTGTTGACCTGATTTCGGCTCAGTTCCTTATTGTTATAATTTCTGTTAGGTATTGACTCATTTTAATGATGTGAGATCATTTATGGGTCTTATTTTGGATTTATCCCTAATTATTCTAGTCACTGACTCATTCCAATAATCGGAAATCAATTGTAGGACTTACTGTGGCTCAACATTTCATCAATCTAATGTCTGTAGATGATTGACTCATTCCAATAATGCAAGATCATTCGTGAAATTGGTTTTTGGTCTAATGTACATTATTTTCAACTCTAATAGTGATTGATTGGCTCATTCTGTGATTCCAGAACATTTGTGAGCCTCCTTTTGACTCAATTCATCAATAATCTGGTCTTGTTTGATGATTTACCCATTTTGATAGTGCAAGATCATTTGAAGGTCCTTTTTTGACTCGACACTTGATTGATCTCATCTTTGATTATTGACTCAATTCCAATAATACGGAATCATTTTAGGCCTGATTTTGACTAAATTCTTCAAAAATTCCTTCTAATGATGCTTCGCCAATTTTCATACTCTCGGCTGCATTTTTTATGTCCTCCATACATGGCTCAGATTGTTCTACTACCTTTGCTTCTTTTCAGTGTTCACTGCATTACTAAAAAAGGTTTGTCATTGCTTTGTCGCCTCTTCATTGGTGACTTGCACATATTTTTATCGGCGACTGATAATTATTTATACTTGACATACTTTATAGGTGTTGCCAAGTGTGAACTTGGATAGGAGTCAAAATCAAAAGCAGCCTAATGTCGTGAAAATTTTTATGTGTTATATTCCAGGTGAATCAAATTTCAGATAATGTCATCGGATTTTGATTTTGACTCGTTGGATACTGAATGACATTGAAGTTTGTATTTCACAGTTTCTATGAAGAAAATACTTTACAAATATTTTATGGTTCCGTATTGCGAAAGCGAAACGTGTTCACGTTGGAATAGCTTCCTTGTTCGATTGATGACTTGTTAATTTTGTAGAAATTTATGTTGAATATAAAATACAGGAAATACTTTTGTCTAGTTTCTACTATGTTTATTTAACGTTACGATCGGTTTCGGCTTATAAGGCCATTTTCAAGTCACTTGAAAATGGCCTTATAAGCCGAAACCGGTCGTAACGTTAAATAAACATAGTAGAAACTAGACAAAAGTATTTTCTTTATTCTATA
>WOGN01002412.1:1459-14154 GCA_015342105.1 Leptinotarsa texana
CAGAAGTTGAGAAACTTGTGCGAGCTAAGGACTAACGAGGTCTTACCTTTTACCGTGTGATTCCTAACATTACAAGTTATAATTGTGAGACAATTGAGATCAATATTTGAATAAATAGAAACTATAGTAATCCCAGGTACATATTATTTCCTGAGAATATTTTTAGTTCTGTACACTTCATTCCATACCGATACCATGATTACCAACCATTGAAAGGACTGGTCAAAAATAGAATAAATATATTTTTAACGAATCAAACTAGAACTGCAACTATGCAAGCAGAATGCGAAATAGTTTTAATGATAAATATTATGAATATCCCATCAACATTGTTGATCATGTATTTTGGTAATTTTCAATAAAGTCCTGTATCAACATCAAACAAAGATTACGCCAGTATTAGATAATAAATTGGTCTGTTTACCTATTACAACATAAGCCCGAATAATGAAGCAAACAGGAATAATATAAAAAGACGCTTGTGTTAGGAATCACTCACTCGAATCGATTTTCACTTAGTATCGTCCAACCCGTGTTAGAAATCATAAGTTAAAAGGTAAGACCTCGTTTATCCTTAGCTCGCACGAGTTTCGACTTCTGAGGGTCGTCGTTCGTACGGGTGCGATAGCTGGTTAACAAATTCAAAAGATTTAATAAAAAAATATCTGTACCCTCATACACAATATTTTTATGTCATATATTTTTCCTTTCTTACCCGAAAGTAGAAGTATGATTCTTGTTAGTATATTTTTTTGAACATCATAGTATTATTCATTTGTCGAATAGCAATCAACTCGATTATTATTATTATTAGTTTCATTCAAAAACAAATAATTTTACCAGCATTTGTGACACAAAATGTATCTCCATATTTTTAGTCTGAAGAATAAGTATGGTATTATGTTGAAAGAAATCGGTTCATTGTTTTGCGCATTATCAATCCTTATCTGACATGTAATACATAATCTTCTGCTTCTGCTGTAATGTTAAAGTAAATCATTTCATATACACTACGTACAAGGAGAATGTTACTAACATCAAATATCTTACTAGGATGTAAGCTGTCCTCAAACAAGCTTGAAAACCATTTTTGTCAATTGAATGAATCCGGAACAGTCATATTTAACTCTCTAAACTCAAAAAACTAATTAATACAGTTTATTGCATTATTTTCAATATAAAGGGTTTTACAAAAACTGTGACACGTGTTTCGCTATGCAATAGATTCCTCAAACATAAACTGAAAGTTACTTCTAAATTACAACCATTTTATACTTTAACCTATTACCTTTTCGTCTACCTAATGAATGAATCTACCTGAAAAGGTCAGGTATTAATTCATTAACTATATCAATAAATTTTTCGAAAGTATAATTGTAAATATCCCTAACTATTTTTACCTGCAAATGAACAGATTCAATAATGAAGAATTATTCAATTCAGTTTAATCGTTCATAAGATATTGAGAGTTTTTGAATTTGTTTATTTCTATACTCTCCAACAGGATAAGTTTCGAACCTTCCTTCTGGAAACTATATTCGTGTTCCTTTACTCGGGATTTGAACGCTCTTCCAGTTTGACCTATTTCAAACATCGGACATGCCCCACACTCCTGATTTTCCTGAAATTGAACTTTTATCTTTGTCATTCTTAATGTGCATGCCTAAGTAGTTGTTGGTTTTGAAAGCAATATTTACACCTTTGCTGTGCAGAAAATCTGAAATATTTGTAGTGGGTTGACCTAAGTTGGTAAAGGTTCTATAACTTTCATCCTTTCCTCATAGAATTGGCCTACTTAGGCCAACCCATTACAATTTTTGGGAATTGATACAGATATCGCGTTGATGGGGACATGTTACGCCAATAATAATAATATTATCATTCATAATTCGTCCACTCACTCGTATCAACGTATTCAACAGTATGATCCACAGGCTGATAAATGTGCTCTTGTCAGAGGTGAATTTCAATAAAGAACTGAATATAATGAAGCAACTAAACAATAATTACGATAGCGGTCTAATACATTTTTTATTGTCAAAGAAATTATACAGTCAAGCTTTGAAAGTAGTTCACCCAATTCGAAGAGAGGAGGACACCTGACCTTTTCAGATAGATTCATTCATTAGGTAGACGAGTAGGTAACAGGTTAGAGGATGAAATGGTTGTAAATTAGAAGTGACTTTCAGTTTATGCTTGAGGAAATTATTCATAGTCAAACACGTGCCACGGTTTTTGTAAAACCCTTTATAATGAAAATCATACAATAAACTGTAATAATTAGTTTTTTAATATGGATTATCACCAAGTATCGGCCAGTTCTATTCAATTGTCCAAACTTATTTCGCAAAAATTTCATATTGCAAATTCTTTTAATGGCTAGTTTCAAATTATAATGATGATATTACAGCTCGTAGATGAAAGTATACTACACCATTTGGCTACCGCAGTAACGTTCATTGTGAAGTATTAGCACAAACTCCGATAGATCTGGTAATTGAAATTGTCGAGAAAGAACAAAGTTGTTGCCACGAATATGCTTCCCGTTCCGATCTTACACTACTCGTTAGTAGTGGTGAAGTGGACTCGACCCGAAAGATGAGGCATCCCCAATCGTCCGTTCCACGGTTGTACTTTCCCCTACAACAGAGTACATACTCTATCCAGGCCACTCTGCCAAGATGGTTGTTTTCATTATCAGAATCCTCGGTAGAATAATGTTCTGTAGTTTCCAGATTCAATTTCATGCCTTCTAAGGCATGCCCGGATAAATGCAGTATGCTGTCATTCTTGGCTCATGCTTAGGACACATAAGTTTCGGGCTCAATGATCACCAACATCATGGTGTGGGAGATGGGTCTTGGTTGGTAATGCTGGCGCGAAAAATACAAAGAACTATACGAAATATCGAGATAAAAAAATCGAGATTTTAGGCATAGTATAACTCCGTAATATTCTACTCAACCAATAGGATGCTCAATACCCCCACAAAATAAACAAATTTTTATAGACAAACAGATTGATACATGGCTACACTCTGTAACGAATGAGTTTCTAGGAATGAGTTCCTACTGTTGTGGATATAAGTTTCTAGCTGTCAAAGCCACGAAAATCTAAGCTGCCTAGTAGGTCATCGTTCCTACCTGTATGGGTGAATTCTCTGAGAAACATCCAGTTTTCATATAAGATGCAAGGTTAGACATTCACGGATTCCCACTCTATATATGTATGTAATCGATGAGGGATTCTGGATAAATAACTTAGTTCAATTTTGTGGGTTGAGTTTGTAATACTTGAAAATACGACTTGTCAGCAATGTTAAAATTTTGCCTAGGATCCAGTTCAATAACAAGGTTTCATTACAGTTTGCTAGGAATCGCACGTTGAATAGTGAGACGTCGTTAATTTCAAGTTCACCGACGTTTTGACTTCTGAGAGTTATCGTTGGTGAGGAGACGACAACTGATTGATTGAAAAAACAGATTTCGAACATATTTTTATTAGATATAATATAAATTGATAAAACAATTGTATCATCGGTTGAATTAAAGTCTCTGGAAAAATGAAGTTGGGAAATTGGAATAAGATCTGAAAGTTGTTTTATTGACTTTTGGAAAATGAAGAAAACAGTTTTCCATAGTATGGAACGTTTCATATCATTGCAACACTAATTATGTGTTCTTTGAATATTGTAAATTTTCATATTGCAAATATGACAGCATAGAATTACTGGATGTTTTGCGATATATTGATTTGTTCATGTCTCTCTCAGTTCAATTTTCAAAATATGCAGTTCATGTGGTTTGATGTCATTCATTCTATGAAAAAAAGAATTATAGCATTTTGTACTTCTCATACTTTGTTCTGCAAATTTTATTAAAGTAGTTATGATAAAATATACCTCAGTAAAACTAGAGAAAATTGCTTTTAAGAAGCACTACTGAACATCCGATGGAAAAACGTACACAGTGTTCATTTTGTCGAAATGAGCACTGTGTAGACCCACAGCACTTAGGCCACATGTGACCCATTGTACATCCTCCCGAGGAGTTGTGTTCCTAAGTCATCGTCCATCCTATCCTTTCCAGGAAGGTGGATAGGTCACTAGAAGACATCTCCTTTATATTGGCATATTTATATTGAGGTGTTTCACGGTGGTCTCCGCGAAGGTTTTGAAGCAACATTACTATCGTTGGGCGGCTTCTTCAACCTTCTTGGTGTTCTTTCCGTGGAGGAGCATAAGTGAGGAAGCTTTCCTGCAGGGGCAGCCTGTTCCTTGCCTTCAACCAAAGCGAAGCTCTTGGTGCCCGCAGCATGAAGTGCTGTTCATCACCAGCCACCGCCTTAGATTGAGGTGGGCATTTCTGTCCAGCATCGGGATTGGTTTTTGTTGTTTCTGTTTTTGTGTTTCATGCATGTGTGTTCCCACGAGTAGCACGGGAAGAGATGGTCACCTCTGGTGGCTGGTTACAATGTTTCACCCATTTCCCCATTTCGTTCGTTACCGCATATCACCCTGCGGTCATTCAGCTATCGGCAGGATTTCTTGCACCTTAGTTTGGGTAGACTGGTCCACAGTGGCATGTTTTGCAAAGGTTTCTGGGGAGTTTTAGTGCCCTCGCAATTCTTATTTCTGACAATGATTAGGAGACCGACGACCTCGTCCGTAAGGCCACATTGGCTTTTTGGACAGAGCCTCCAGTCCCCTGGAGGTTTCCCTATTCCCCATCTGGGAACGCGCCCGATAGGTAGACCAACCCATGGAGTGCCCACTGCGTATTGTGCACTTGAAAAGTGAGATGACCATTTCCAAAATTTTCTGGTTTTAAAACGTACCTATGAGATTCATGATATTGTGTATTCTATATTATTGCATGAGTTTGACACTGTTTTACCTTTTCAGTGTGAGTGTTTTACCTGGCACATATCTGTATGATTCCATCTGCGTTCAGCTTGAGCTCATTCTCAATAGACCATCGACATGCTAGCTCTAAAGAACTATCTAACTTCCTCCTCTTCCATATTTTAAGTGAGATCATTGATGATTTTCGTTAGTGCTGTGGTGTTTTAGAGATGTTTTCAAAATCTCGACTATAACTCTTATAGGATTTTGTTATTTGATGAATGATGAATTGGATCTAGAAAAATGATCATTACCAAACTTTTATACGAAGTAGGTAGTATATTCATGAGGCATTACTCACTGAAAATACAAATAGTTTGTTGCTACATGCTTTACTAACGCTGAATATATTTCATTCAAATTCATGATCTTCTCGGTAAAAACATCTAGATCAAGTATTATCTCGACTCTTTCTCATACTGAAGACGGCATAGCACAAACGAAACCAGAAGTACCTATGAATATCTTCTTGTTGAAATGTATGAAATAGTCAGAAATCAGTAGTCAGTAGTCAGTCAGTAGTCAGTAGTCAGTCAGTAGTCAGAAATATCAAATAATGAATTGTTTCTCATACAACAAGCACAAAAATGTTATTTTGTAACCCCAAATAGCCATTCATGTCTATTAAATATTTTGAAAGAGTTGGTGAAAAGGAGAAATTGATGTGAAACTTCTATATTTCCTATAAAATCGTTACTCAGAAATAATCTAACCTGAACATATCCTTTGCAGGCAAAAGCGAAAATCGCTCGCAAAGAAGAAGCCCAATTGGCAAAGGAACAACGTCCAGAAGATGATGGTGATGTAGTGCCAGGTCCTCCGGATGGCGGCTATGGCTGGGTCATAGTAGTAGCTTCTTTTATATGTAATATGGTAGTTGATGGCATTTCGTACTGCTTTGGGATCTGCCTTTCCGAACTAGTACTTCATTACGGTGAAACCAAAGGAACCACCGCATGGGTCGGATCTATTCTCACCGGGTGTACCATGTGCTTTGGGCCCATAGTTAGCGCAGTTGTCAATAAATTTGGATGTCGAATAACGTGCATCACAGGTAGTTATTTTTTATTTGTATCTGTTTAGATAAAGGAGTCCAGTGTTGAGGAAGAGAGCCATGGCTAGAGACCTATTGAATATTTCAAATTGATAGTAACTATAACATTGAATCGCTTCTATCATCCCAGAATCTTCATGAATTTTCCAACCCGTTTTAGGTTATTTGAGAAAAAGTTTACTGAACGGAAAAATAATCTTCATGAAAAGAGAAATGACGTATCTCTCATTATGAGTAGTCGTTCAACAGAAGAAATCAAAACTTCGTGAAATAATTTCAAATGAAACGTCGATTTCCAACAAATATAGAAGAACAAAAGTCCTCAGATGATACAAGAATACTTCAAAATGTCGAATCATTTTTTTTTATTGAAATAGGTGCTTTAAAAAATGAAAAATTGTGGTAAATATTATACCAATCACGTTTCAGGAGAAAAACTGCAAAGAATACACTATATTATTCCGAGAAAATCAATTCATTTTCAACACCCAATATAAGGCATACTTCAGATTCGCGTTTAGTTGGATATGATTTAAAGTATCAAAAAGAAGGAAGTGAGAACAATGAGAACCATATTTGAAATTGTTGAAAACACGTATACTTAAGTAACAATAACTTTTATCGCAGTTCATATTTCAAATATTTCGCGGTTCGCAATACAATTTCTCGGCTCCTCAATGATTCAATGCCAGATCTGCATGAGTGGTATTGGGCCGAAATATGAATGCAACTTTTGAGCTCTTCCACTCTCAACAACTGCCTTACTCAGGGTTATTCATGTTAGGGATACAAGGGCTTGAAAGTTCCGTCTACGATCCGGCTCAGTACAGATCTATGGCTAATCAAAGTCTCGTGATAGAAACAAGATGCAAAGGTTTTTCCTTTTTATGAGTCTATTAAGGCAGTTATATCTCAATATTCAAATGGCCTTTATTTAATTCAATGGAAATAAGCGCCATTTGAATCAATGCACTCTTGCCAATGTAACAGCCTAGAAATTGGTTGCTCGGTATTCAATGAAATCGAACAATACAACACATTCATTTCCAAAAAGACCTGCTGAGTAAAAGTGTAGGATAATGTCAAACAGATGTTATATTTAATGGACTAGGACCGGGTATAATATTGATAAAAACAAATAACAAAAAAATTATACACAAAACAACCGTTTTGAAGATTCTTACTATCAAAAACTTCTTTATTATAATGAAATGCACGGTAGGTAGGTAAGACGACTTTTTAACATAAATTTGAAGTTTGGTAGCTTATTGAACAGTTTAGCAGGTAGTACTACAAGACTATGTGAAACAAGCGTTAATCTGTGACTCAGGATTTCCAAATACTTTTGTCGGAATTGATAGGGTATTGAATCTTATCGTTGTGGATCCACCTTGGCATGTAAAGTACTGTTCAAGATTTTATAAACTTGACAGTGTCAAAAAGTTCGCATTTATAAATAAATGGTGACAAGAATATTGTTTAGGTTCCGAACGACATTGTTCTTATAATCCTTTTCTATCTCATGAAAATTTAGTTAGATCTACTGCTGTTTCCCTAGCACAGAATTGCGTAGTTGAGGCAGCACATTGACAGTTCACGTAGAATATTATGATCTATTCGATTCAACCAGTTGAGTTGCAAGTCTAAGTAAACTCCTAAGTACTTTGCGACGATTTTTTGTGCGATTGCGGACAAATTGATTTACAGGTAGTGATTTTACTAGTTAATAACCGAAAAATCAATTAGGATAATGATCCACATCGGACCAAAAAACTTTAGGTATATAAACAGCTAATCCTTATCTTCAGATTCAGTATCAATTTGCTTCTCCTGAAGATGCTAACCTTCTTAGCGAAACGCGCCTCGAGTGCAAAATATCAGTTTGGTGTTAGGGTAATTGATCTCTAGAAAAAGTTTTCAACTTTCACACCAAAGGTTCCAATCTCATCGTTCAAACCGATGTTTGTGAAAATTTTAGTGTTTTTGGTTACTTTCATCAATATGGCTTTCTGGAGACCTTTTGAAACAAATGATAACATACGTGTGAGGAATCTATGTCAATCGACAGGGATTCGGATTTTGAAAATAAGGACTTACATGTTCAAGTTCAGCGAGTAATTTTTATTATTCATGAATGCTTGAAAAAGGAAAACCGTCACACTTCACAGAATGCTATTGTGAATAAAATATGCGACTTAACGAAACTATCTCGTTCGACAGTTCTTCGAGTCATTAGGAGTCCATTAGGGGATGTCATTGACCATGCAATGTAACGAAAACAAAGGAATAAAAAATTCGCAAACGTTGATGGTGCTACAAAAGATTTCATTCGGCGAACAATTTATGATATATACCAAAAAAATGAAGTACCAACCTTGGAAATGATTTAGTATAAATTACTCGACTATCCCGATTACAATTAAAAATCTTTAGACACTCTACGAAGTGTCTTATTGTCTTGTGGTTTCTAATATAAAAAAATAAACAATCGGATGGCCATGATGGAATCGACTTGCATTGTTCAACTCCGACAAGAATATTTGAGGCGAATGAAAAGCTACCGAGAATCCAGCAGACATATAATCTACGTCGACCAAACTTGGTTTGACACCCATGATGTTGTCAAATATGGCTGGGTAGACGAAATCAAATATTGTACTTTGAACATACCTTCTTCAAGGGGAAAACGTGTTATAATTTTGCATGCCGGCAATGAAAGTGGTTTCGTACCTAACACTTTGCTTCTGTCTGCCAAAAATATAAAAGATTCGTCTGCTGAATACCACGAAGATATGACTGCGGCTTTATTCGAAACCTGGTTCAATCAGCAGCTTTACCCAACATTCCTCCAAACTCGGTTATTGTTATGGATAACGCTTCGTATCATTCTCGGTTATTGACTACAATAACAGTCAATAACACAAAAACGCAGATATTCTTGATCTCCTGCGAAATCATGACCCGAAAAGATTCCAAAAAAAGGTATAACTGGCCATAATAAAACAACGTAATTTCAAAAAAGAGTAATATTATTGATTCGATGTGTGAAGCACGTGGTCATATTCTCCTACGTTTGCCTTCACGTTTGTGTGTTCAATCCAATTGAAATGGTTTGGGACACAATGAAAGAAAGCTTGCGAAAATGTAATCAGTCACCGACTTTGAATGCTATAGTGCTTGACATAAGGCGAGTGATGAATAGAGTAGGTAATAGTGATGTGTGGAAGAACTGTGTGGCCCACGTTATAAAAGAAGAGAACAAATATTATGTACAAAGTTTCATAAATCCGATCGTTATTCAACCCGATGATGATTCCACTTCATCCGAATATAGCGAAGAGTAATTTTTATTTTTCTAGTAAGTAATATGTTACTAACATTATTTTCAGGAAGAATTTGAATGACTTCTTTGGTTAGCAAAAACGAAATGCAAAATGAGTTTCTCAGAAAGTTTGGAGTTCAGATAGGTAAAATATTATAATCCCTCCACAAATCCCACAACAAAAACATTGCCTCGTGACGCTCGTTTCGATAACATCATCTTCATGGTTAGCTAATAGTTTATAAAATGGATCATACAGAGTTTCGACTGATATAGTTGGCTGTGGTACAATTATACAATAAAGGGATGGTATGAATTGTTTATACATAAACTTATACAGTAAAATGTGAGATTCAAACGATACAATTGATCATTATCTACTGTTAGCTAAACTCGTAGGAATCTAATTATCTGATTTATTTATTGAACTCATGAAGTCTTATTCACTTGAGGAAGTACATTATGTTGAATTAATACGGCATACTTCGAAAAATTGGTGGGACGGTAGCCTGGTGGGTTGACAACTGGTTAGCAGTAACATATATTTTCAAGAGATTATGGGACAATTGATAGCTAGATTATATTCATGAAAGATTTATCTTTTTTATTGCATTCTGGTCATCTTTTGGTTGTAGATGATCTTAAGTTGTTCAGCCCAATAAATGACTTGAATTGTTGTAGAAGAGCTGAGAGCACTAGAGCTCTGGTGATTCAGAAATTGTCCTAAACTCGATATGCCATTGTTTCTAGAACATGAACCAATAGATTTTGATCTCTCAATAAATCATGCTGCCCTCGAGAGATGTTTGACATACTTGACAGCGAGTCTATCTTCAATGTGCACAGCAACGTAAATGTTATACTATGGGTTCAATGAGGTTATTAGGTTTCTCCAGCGCAGACAATTTGAAAATACTATATCGCATTATCGTAACATTATAAACAAATTGTGTAAGCAACGCTAATTTCATCAACACTTCACCAAAATACAATCGACAGCAAACAGTATACTCAGAAATAGTGTACAAAGGACTTGTTTTTTAAATAAGTAAGTTATCATTTCGAAAGAGGTTATTACTATATGCTACTTTCGAACTGTTTCAACTCTCAGTGGATGCATCTCAGGCGTAACTTAACCGCTCCAACCACTCTTTATAAGTTGTTGCTCGACAGCTCCATTCTACTTTAAGTGACTAATTTCCTAGTACCAATGCTAGTCTCACGTAAACATACGATATTCTAAATCCAACCTCTCTCTCTCTCTAATATACTTATCATATCAATTATCATATCATCATTTACAAAATGTGTAATATCTTCAATGGACACTGTTCCACGAGCGTAAGCATTTTTATAACCTAAATTCCTTATTAAATAATCACAAGAAATTATTATATTATCATTTTTTTGAATTATTGCATGTATTTTTATTCTATGCTCAGTACATTCCTCAGATTGATCAGCACTGTATTTTTTTATGGAGGGTTGTCAAAGATACTATTTACTTCTCTCCTTTCTCCGATCTAGATGAAAACGGAAGATTTGACAAATACGTGGTAGCATCACACATAGCACGATAAAAGACAGTTGTCTAGAGAACTAACTATATCATTGATTTGAGGCTCGCTCGATATCTTTGAATATACCCACGGTGGATTCTTTGTTGTCCAATGATCTCTCGATTCTGCCAACCACATGGTGAAGGGCCGAATCAGTAGACCTTCCTGGAGTATATGCATGCTGATTTGGATGTGAGACTAATCGGTCGAAAAAATATGTTTTTGTTAAAATAAATGAATAATTATATTAATCAAATAATTGTTTCGAAATTAAAATTCACAATGAAACAAATCAGTTTATTTTTCCTCTAATAAGTATTCTTACAATCATTTTTAAAGTTCCTTCAACACGTTGGCCTTGAAATTAGTCCTCTCATGCAAAACGAACTCATAGGCGGGTTCGCTGTTTTCAACCACCCAAAGCGTACCATTGTCTGCATATTTTATGATCTTTACGGCCTCTCTAGATACGTGTTCTGGTCTGTATTGAAAATTAATAAGAGTTTGAAAAAGACATATACAAGGTGTAACATAAGTACGTTAAAATATTCAAGTGACGCATTCCTGAGACAATTTTAAGAAAAAAGTCTATATGAACTTGTGTCTGAAAAGGCTTCGTTTCAGAGATACGGGGTGTTGAAATTGTATTTTCTTGTTCGCTTTTTGTAAATACTCTTGCAAAAAATAAGCTATTTGCACGAAATTCGGTACCCAGGATTTTTTGATGTAGAAAATCCTAATTTTCTATTAATTTTCATGTAACATCTAGAGGGCGCTACGTACGCTGTCATTATCTATTTCAAATTGTCCCAAATTTTTTTGACAGTCAACTTTTGGTACTTTTCATGAAGAAACCTAATTCCCACACTTTGTAAAATTGAAAAAGGTACACCCCCTCAACAACGCTGGAGGTGATCGTTTCCGAGATATTTACAATTTTCTATATCGATGAATATTACATAGCTCCTAGGGCGCTAAGTGAAGTTTCTGAGAACATTACAAAAACTAAGTATGTGGTGGATCTCGTCAAAGTAAACAACTTTTTCCTATAAAATGTTTAACGATAAATGATTCGTTATCGAAATACAGATTGTTGAAAATTTTCAAAATATGGTTGGTTTTTGTTAAAAGTTTTTTGCAATTTCAGTTATTTTCATCAAACTTTATACACAGTACACCCGTATGGACTTCTTTTAAGCCGAGCACTATCCAACTGCTTATTCAAACCAAATTTAAAAAAATTGTCATGTTTAATTATTCAATTGGAAAGTGCTACCTTTCGGATTTTGTAAAAAACAATTTGGAGAAGTATTATATTATTTCTTAGGAAAATAAACATATGATAATTGAAAGAAACAACTATTACAACAACTGTTCAATGTGACAACCCCCAACAGTAATACAAGCTTCTGCTCTCCTCATGAAAGAATTCCGCACCCGTTAAAAAATGCCCGGAGTGTTTCTTGTCGTTTCGCAGCAAGGTATGATGCGATACCTCAACATTTCCTCTTTTTCAATGGGGCTAGCATGAACTAGTGATTTGAGTGATGAAAAATCGACGGTTTTGAGGTCCGGTGACCTCGGGGGTCAATGCGCTCAGTGCCTCCTCTTTCTCTCTATCGTTGGGGATATGCTACATCTAAAACATGTTTTGCTATCACACTAAAATGAGCAGGAGCTCCATCGTGCATAAACCAAGAGTGATTTCGGAGACCAATGGGAACATCTTTCATGAGTTGTGGAAGCTCGTGTTTCAAAAAATGAGCATCTCCATTCAAACGTAAGGGAAGCAAATAGGGCACAATTAAATAATCCCCAATTATGCCTACCCATACATTAAAAGAGAATCTCTCTTGG
>WOGN01002413.1:0-16805 GCA_015342105.1 Leptinotarsa texana
GCTACCGGAAAAAACATTAAATGGAAAGGCGAGTCTTGTGACTCATCTTTTTGAAGCTCCTGACAAATGCTCCACAACCCTAGAATATAATGTCAATATGTCGATATATTCGACTACTACAAAATGACGGAACTTTTAATAATTGCCTGAATACATAGACATTCAACTACATAATATGAGGTAATAAGCTTGAGGTCAGTTCAGAAGATACTCGAAATGGTTGCTTCGAACTTATTGAAATAAGAATAGTCTATCCGATATTTCACGCCAAACATTTTCGAACACAGTAATGTCAATATTTCTACAAATATTTATTATCATCTGCCTGCCGTATACCCAATATTGAAGCAGATTCAGTTTCGTACACCTTTTTCTTCAAATAGACCCTTGAAAGAGTCCAAAGGTGTCAAATCTTGCGAGCGGGTTGGCCATTCTGTAGGACCTCGACTGCCAATCTATCGACCTGGAAATGTAGTATCCAAATAGTTTCTTATTTGTCTGAAGTAATATGGTGTTGCTCCATCTTGTTGGAATACAATATCCATATCGAATTCATTAGAATTCGCTTCGACGATTTCAGTGATGAGAGGGTCAACAGTAGTTTCCAGTATATTCAAACACAGTTCCCCTTTTAAATTTTGATCAATAAATAGAAGTCCTACAATATGGTTTCTTAATATTCCTGCACAAACGTTAATTTTTTTTGTCATACTAACATTTTTGTCGTTTTTATAAACAAAAAATAACTTAACGAATCTTATCGGGTTGTTGGAATTGCCATATGGCAAATAAAAAAGAATGTTTCAATAAATATCAATAATAATGTGTTTCTCTTCAGGAAATTATTAAATATTCCGCCATTTTGAAATAATACGTGAAGATATCGACTTCACATCCTAGGGTTGTGGAGTATTCGCCAGGAGCTTCAAAATGATGTATCACAAGACCCCCCTTTCTATTTAATTTTTTCAGTTCCCAGTTTCCATATGGCGCCCAGTCGCCATATTGGAAGTTTCATTTGATAATTTCACTTCAAAATAAAGTATTCAGGCATCAATTTCATTATCTGAAATTCAATTTTTTGAGTTGACCCTTTCAAAAAATAAAAGGAGAGGGGCATTAAAGAAGTACACTTCATATGTGTTTTCAAAATATGTTAAGCAGATCATGATATTCAAGGACTACATGATTACTTCCTTCAATATTTCGAATTCAATATAGAAGTTATCAGAATTTTTCAAAGCGAATTCTCCTCTAGTGTTGAGAAATATCCTCTATGTTATATTGAAATTGGTATATTTTAAGCATACTGCTTTGTAAATTCTACTCACATCAGCAAACGCAATTAATACTTGACGTCAATATTTTTTTTTTAGAGAAATTGTAATTCAAAGTAGAGCAATAACCTCTAAGGTGTAATAAATTCAAAACAAGCAGAAGAGTTCTGCTGTTCTGGTGTTTGGGGACAGTACATGACTTAAATTTTTTTTTTCATTTTTCAGGAGAATCCCAAAATTTTCTCATAATTTGATGACGTTCTTTATATTTTGGGTAACAATTACTATAAATTTTTAAACCTTTTGATTATATTATTTCCCGTTTGTGAAGCATTGTTCAATGTTCGTGTAAATAATTTTTATTATGTTTCAAAAGACTATAACAACTAACCCACTTTTAAAATAATACTTCTCGACAATTTAGGAAATGAACGTTTTTCCATCTTCATCTATTTTGGAACAATTGATTATTATTATACCAATGAGACCAGAATTCAGAGAGAGTATATTCTCTCTTCGTGACCTTTTTGAGCACTTTTGAGTATAATGAATCCGGCTAATCCCTTTATAATTGCTGGGGCTCTGTGATGTGGAAAGAATTTCTCGTTACACCGATCTCAGGCAAAAATTCAATTAGATTAAAACCTGTTGTTTTTTTTCCAAACTTTGATGATGGTCAGCGAATGAAAGCTTGCGAAATTATATGAAAACAATGAGAGAAGCTGAATATTTTTGTTAAAGGTTATATTTTCTTTGTATTCTGAAATTTTTTCATTTGGTTTGTACTCGAAATTTCTAGACGAGAGATTCCACTCAGAAATCCCTTTTGAACTATTGAAGCGTGTGGCAGAGTGTTGAAAGGATCTAATGATGAAATAATATTGGATTTGCGTAATATTATCGTTTCTTTCGCAAAAATTTTCTGGAATTTTGTGAGAATTCATGTTATAATATTAGATCATGAAAATACAATATCATTAACGTGTTTGATAAACACGTTATTTATATAATATTCAGAGATAAAAATTCATCGCAGTTGTGAATACCAACCGAAGTAGTTAGATCATCATCACCCAATTACCAACTGAAGGCAACAAACGAATTAAAATATAAAATACTCTATAATAATTCTCGAAGCATTATCCGCCATATCAAGTATTTCTACCATATTTTGAACTTTGATAATTATAACAGCTTCTTCAAGACTTCAGCTACAGTTTCGTTCTGAAGATTTAATGAAAATGTTATCGAATATATCACTTAACATTTCTATAATTTACTCTCTCCATTTAATCTTCGATAAAGTATTCACTAATTTATGAAAATACTAGCGAACCTCCTCGGCTCCGCACGGGTTCAATGCTGATACTAAATATAAATTTACCTACTGGAAATTTAAGGGCATGGGATAACAGTGATGAAAATAAAATTTCATTCATTATGGACGCGTCTTTTCCCCCACGGCTAGCGCCCCAGATGGTATATTTAGAGATTATTTCTTATTGCATATAATATAAAATAAACCTACATACAAAATTTCAGCCTCCAGTATGGAGAAACAGAGATGAAAAGGTAAACTCGCCCTATCACCCCCCCCCTTGGAGAGCCCCAGTAGGACTATTTAAAAATCCTTTCTTATTGCGCATCTAAGACCTAAGAAGCACCTACATACCAAATTTTAGCTTCCTAGAACTCACCAGTATGGAGAAATAGAGATGAATGAGTGACTTGTAATGCACTGTTTGGAACCTTTGGTGTAGTAATGAATATAACTGAATATTGCTGGAATTTTTCCCAACACCAAACCGTCATTTTAACACCTCGACACATGTTTCGATCACCAAGTGATCATCTTCAAGAAGAAGATTGAACTCAAGTTGATCACTTGGTGATCGAAACACGTGTCGAGGTATTGAAAATAACGATTTGATGTTGGGATTGAACTCTACTGATATTCAGTATTATATTATTATATCGGTTCACAACTGATAATAATTGTCTTTCATTCTTAGAATATACTCGAGCAAAAGTATATTCACAATTATCAGTATTGTATTTGAAATCGTTAAATACCTGTCTGCCTATTGTAAATCTTCAAAATGATTCACTACGCAATTACAATATTTCTTCATCACACGTCTCGGTTTGTGGGCTGTTTCAGTTAATTTTGTCCCGCGACGCGATAATAAAATTATTGCCATTACTTCCAAGGTATTCATTTAAATTTTATGGTGCACAGGGTACTATAATGTGCATGAAATGCTTAAGGAAACTGAAGATTCAATTTAATGAGAATTAATGTTGTATCCATCTGTACAGCTTTACAGACATAAGCCAAACTTTATTTAGACCAATAATTGAATAGAACTGGCCGATACTTGATGAAAATCCATAAAAAAACTAAGCAATACACTATATTGTATGATTTACACTGTAAGGGTTTTACAAAAACCGCGACATGTGTTTCGCTATACAATAGCTTCTCCAAGAATAAACTGAGAGTTACTTCAAAATTACACCATTTTATACTATAACCTAGTACCTATTCGTCTACCTAAATAATAAATCTACCAAGAAAAAAAAATTGAAATATTAAAACGAGATGAAAATTGAAAAAATTATTAACAAGAAATGAAAATTAGGAATTAAATGATTCCAAAGCAAGTTACCGAAGACGGGTGATAACTGAAGTAACTTGATTTGGAATCATTTGAATCTTAATTTTCATTTCTTGTTGATAGTTTTTTTTTATTTTCATCTCGTATTGATATTTGAATTTTTTAATATTTTGTTTGTTGCTTGTATTTTATATCATTGTAATTTCAGTTTCTTTTGCTCAATATAATTCTATTATTTCATCTTAATTTCAGTATTATTTTTCTCAGCATAATTGTTATTTTTCAGCAAATATTTTTAATTTTTTACAGATTCCTTCAGGGATTTCAGATCAATTTATATCATATCCGACAATGCAAGTCCGAACTAATGGAATACTTTGTTGTATGACATGATGTTATAGTGTTTTGATTATCTCAACTTTTCACAAGAATACCATAAGTAATTTCTAAAACATATTTCTTGTGAATTTTTCTACTTGCATAGTGGTTAAAGAATATGAATTCCAAGTATTGATGAAACATGTACGTATCCTTATAGTCGTCAGATGTATTCAAATTCCATTCGTATTGCAAAGGCATTTCTTCCGCTCCACTAACTCGTTTTCTTTGATTTTTTTCCAGGGAGCTTCCTCCAGCTTAGTAGTAAAATTCGCCGATACAGAAAAGGAACGCCAACTAAGACGTATGCAGCAGATGGCCGGAAACATGAGTCTTCTCAACCCCTTCGTGTTCAACCAATTCGGTGCTTACGGAGCTTACGCACAGGTAAATCTCAACAAAATTCGGAATTCTTCGCTCCCGAGAGGGTCCTTTGAAATTAATATCCAAGTTTCCTTTTATCTTTTTCGGGTAGAATGATTCTTGGATACTTTGCTGATTTAATTCAATCCTTAATTTAATGAGGAGCAGGAATCTAGTGGTCAGATATTTGCTTGTTTCTGCAGAGTGCTTCGGAAATAGTTAGTTGGTTGGTTTGGGTCAATGAGTTCTCAGAATAATGGAATATATCTAAATGAAGTAAGAGTAATCGAGTTAAATAATAAAAAAAAGTGTCTTTCAGTTATTGGTAAATCAATAGCCAAAGCTTGACACAGGATGGAAGCAATAATAATATAATATTAGGTTATTCATTACTAACAAATTTGAGAAACGTGTAATTCTCAAGTAGTGATTCCTGGAATATTTATAATTTGAGAGATGGATTTCAATAGTGCAGTGTTACTTTATTTTCCATGAAAACATATTGAGTTCTTCAATATCTTAACTGCACCTTATGCTGGAAGTAATGTGTTCACTAATCTAACTCTACATTGGCAATATGTCTGCCAAAAGTTAAATTCATGTTCAAACATAGATTGTCGTTTGTATGCGATCGTTTGAATTACAGTATTTTACGATATTATATAGGATGGAATGTTACATTCAGTTTCATGATTTAGTTTGAATCTGTCTTGCGGATATATTGGATAAACATTCCAAACAAATACATGCTAATCATTCCTATGTGTCGTGACAAAATTGACACAGCCATTCAGTTTGTTACTATTTTTCTTCTTCTTGTATTCAGAGTAGTTACATGATCTCACATATGTGAGATCACCAAAATCAGAGGTTTGTCGCCCACCACAAATTTCATGAGAGCCTCTTTCTCAAAATTTTATGATAGGATGAATCGAGAAAGAAAAGCTCAACAAAAACATATACGGTAATCATATGAAAGCAGCATGAACAAAAAAAATCTTCAAACATAGTATAAAATTCCGATGAAAATACAAAAAAATCATCCCGTTAACCTAAAAGGTGATTTATCTGCGATATAACAGTCCAAATAGTGAAATGAAGAAGTCAATAATCATAGAAATATATACATTTTAGTGATTTTTTACCTCAGTGATTACTGCAACCCCACTGAAGAAATCAACTAAATTATTGTAAATAATTCGATTCTTAAGGAATGTGAAATCCTCAGTCGGCCTCCTAATGGGTCCGTGAACATCGGGCACAGAGAAATGCAAAACTGGAGATCTCACAGAAGAGACCTTAAGTCCCATGGAGACATGAATAATGCCATCGCCTACGTTATACTGGCTCGAAGGCCTTTCAAGTGGCATCTTCTATCTGCAGATAGAAGAGTGCCTAGAAGATGACAGCACGACCATAACACAATGACCCAATAAACTGAAACATCAATTCTCGTTTTCAACCTTCATTGTAAAAAAAAACAAGCATAAGTAAAAAAATATAGAATAAATTAACATAGTAAACTCTTCCTATACATTTAATAAGTCCAATGATCCCTACTGATTACAACATAAAGAATAGCACATTTTTTCGGAGCTTTCAACGCTTGTACAGATTCATGTCCCGCCCTGACTGGGAGGACGACCACGTAACCTTCAGAAGCGACCTCTCCCCCTTTTTTCCTTTATGCTGGCAGCTTACCTCCATCCTTCCCTTTCATCCCTCACCACGCTATCTGCCCATTCATTCGCGAATCGTATTCATTCGTTCTTTTCTCCTTTTGTATCCCTCAGTATCATTTCACCATCCGCCCTTTCCATCCTTTTCAGCCTTTCCTTCCATTCTCTCTATCCAATCCTATCCCCTAGCATGCATCTATCAATCACTTGATCTGCCGGTTCCGGCTCCCTATAGTCACAAGGACACGGCACCTCCGGGCCCAGGTTAAATCATGCCAGGTATCCCGTGAGCAGCTGCACCGCCTTCCGCGACAGATCCAATTATTCATGCCCGACTGTTCTACAAAATCTGTAGAACAGCCGCCCAGCCGACCTCCTGATACTCTCTTTTATTCGTTTCCTCTCCTCCATTTTATTAAGTAGTTTTCTCACATTCCACGAGATCTGCTTCTTTGCAATGTCCATAGTGGTATCTTCATGGGCCTTCATTATGTTGTTGTCATTTTGTCCCCTCATATTGCTCTCCTCAATAATACTCTGAATTATTGCTACTCTTTAATTCACCACTCTCCCTACTTTCACTCGTTCTACAGCCATAGCAGAGGCACTGACTACTTTTAGGCTCTCATACATGCTCAACATCACTCGCTCTATCGCTATCAGCTCTGCTTCGTTCACGTTGCTTGGCCCGGTGATTTTTTCATTCCCTGTGGTCCATTTATCCTCTCTCCTTCTATACCCCAACCTATTTCCATTCTTCCATCCTCCAGCCTCGCTCCGGCATGCACGTACACTTCAATCATTCCTTCATCCTCCATAACCTCTAGCAACTTCCCTTGCAACCAGGGGCTTTGGCTTTCATTTTCCTTTTTCATTTTTCCATTCACTCTCCATTCAGGATATCTGGCCCATCCTTTTACTTGAAGTGGCGCCATTCCGGTGATGACGCTGAGCGCAGCCGTTGGCGTTGTTCTGTATGCTCCACATGGGGCTAACAGAAATGGCCTCTGTGGCGCACTCAACTGTCGATTCAGCCTCCTGTCATACACCCTTTCCCACCTGACTTGTACTCCATACAGTGCCGCAGGTTTGGCTACCCTTTCATATTGCGCATTCTCTCTTCAGTCCATTGTTCTTCCCGGTCCCATGGAGACAGTTGGCTACGACAACGATGTGGAAGAGTTTTTGTGAGGATCCGGTGATCCCATCTGTTTCGCAAGATGGAGGTAGTACATCATGATTTTGAAGTTTATCCATCTCTTTCTGAAGTTGAAACTCTTGTTGAGAAACGACTTACATTTGAACAGGATCTTAGGCAGTGGATCTATCATCGAGGGTGTGTTCTATGTTTGAATGTTTGAAATGAAAATGATTGCTCCAGTAACGTTATATGAAGAGGCTTTGGAAGTAGTCCTGAGAAAGCCATATTGGACGAAAAGAAGAGGGATCGCTGTACAAACTGCAGGTTCTGGGAGAAACAGTGCGAGGGAACGCATGCAGAAGATGCTGTATTCCGTGGTAGGTTAGAGAGAAAAAAGTATTCAACAAAAGCCCATCTACAGTAGCATTGACTGGGAGGATCAAGAAAGAGAGACCAGGACTTCTAAAAATCCGATTTGAGGGTATACAATTTTTGAAGAAAGTTGTGTCTTCTGTCGATCCCATTGTGCCAGTTCATAAAGAAGGGACATCATGGGTGACATCACTTCTCTTTAAATTAAACCATTTATTTGCATAGGGAAGATGCTAGAGAGGTCAACGTCCAACGTAGGACAGTTGAGTCAAAACGAGTTTTTTGTATCGATTCCATAAATGACATCTTCATAGAGGAAGATGTCATATTTTTTTCTCACTCGAACACACTAGAGTCCAGAAATGTATGCAGTACCACTGACGCAGAATACTTGCAATAAAAACTTCAAAGAAAGGCAGAGAACGAATCTCAATCCGCTATCAATGTCGAATATTGGTTTTGCAACGGACCGCTTTTGCGCGGTGTAACAAGGAAAAATACTATCATCCTTCCTTACTCAGCTCCACAATACAATTTATGACAAAATGTCGAATAATATTATTTCGATTCTTGAGTAGCTTGCACGAGAATATTTTCTAATGTTTTATAATGAAAGATGGCAAACCATACAAAGATAGCTTCAATATTTATGTTCATCAACGACCAAAAAACTAGTAAAAACTGAGATTACGAGCAAGTAGAAAGAATAGTATCTTCAAACGGTGCTAGCTTGAGGTAATAGTCTATGTAAACTTTGATTTATATGAATAGTATGTAATAAAAACTATTGAACATCCATAGTAATATCATACTCATTTCAAAATATATAAAATTGTAATCTCAATAACAATTGGAAAAAGGACAATTATGTCATAGTTACGTGTTTTCAGGACTATGCTATTTTCTCCAAAAAGCAGTTGACTCATCATTTAGGAATTGGTCATCTTCAATAGTAAATGAACAGAATATTCATAGTGTTTCTCAAGAATTGGCTGTCGACTGTAATCATCATGTCTCCAACCTTGATTTTTCTTATGGGTGATGTGCACCATTTTATTCTTCTGGTTAATACCGGCAAATATTGTTTGATCCAACGGCGTCAGAAATTATCAGCGAGAAATTGAGATGTTCGACACTATTTCTTTGTGAACAAATCATTTTCTTCAAACTTTACAACTTGTGGTACACTTGAAGTGCCCATTAAAAATGATTTGGTGTTAAAGCTTCTGCATCTGAATGATCCAATGATACATGGATGAGGGAGCGGCTGTTCATAATATATTCAGCTTCTCCAAGCAATGTGTGAAGAACTTTTTCTCGTGGTATCTTCTCCTTCAAAATGTGCCGTAGAGTTGTTTCAATTGACTTGATGAGTCTTTCTCATTTGCCTCCCATGTGTGGGAATAAAGTAAAACTCTATATAGCCGGTGATCAATTCAGAAGTGGTTTTATTTGGATCAAAATCTTCAAGACAATTTCTCAAATTTGTCCCATTGTCAGACATTATTTTTTCAGGACACCCTCTTCGTCCGATGAGTTTTCTTATTGACATAATAGCTGAGTCGGTACTTGATTGGGCAATTTCCAGATGGACTACACGAGTGCCCATGCAGGTGAAAAGTACTCCATATTTCTTTTCTCGTCGGCGACCAATTGACACCTGCATTGTCCAAAGTACTCCATACCTACTATGGTGAAAGGTCTGACAAAAAAGTTAAACGAGAACTGGGTAGGGTTAGCATCTCTGGAATTACTCGCTGAGCTCTTTTATTTTTACACCATTGACGGTGGCTCCAAGAACTTCATATTCTCACTACATATTCTTGGCCATTATGGGGTCTAGAATAATTATAAATTTGGTGTCTGTGACTGAATCGTTAGAGTATACTACTCTGCTTTTCAACCTTAAAACTTCAGAATCTAAAATGGGCGAAAATTTATATATTCTTTTAAATGAATCAACTATTTTTCCATTTCGAAGTGAATACATTTCTTCGGAAAAATCTTCGATTTGAACACATTTCAGCCAAATTGTTTCTGCGGTATTTATTGCCGAAGGTTGAAGTTCTGCATTGTTTGATTGTTTATAGACACATCTCAACATCCAAGATGTTGCTCGAAGTAATTTTAACCATTACGAAAATCTTTCCACATCTGGCAAAGCCTGTTTTAGATCTGAATTGATTTGCTTGGTGACACCAACAAAATTTTTCTTCACTTCTGATGTATCCAGAGACTTTTGGTCATTTTGAGATGACATCTGTCTTCTTCATATTCAAGAAACTGAGGACCATTCAGCCATCTGCTACCAGTTTCCTACAAATATAGGTTATTGCTCCTTGTAGTATTATCAGCGATATTTTCTTTTGTAGGGACCCAATTCCAATGTGTAACGTCTGTGTTTTCAATTTTGATATTATGATTTTCATTGATGTGAACTGCCAATCTACTCATAATACGTGCAGGGTACTACAGAAATGGAAACTCCTCTGAATAAGTACAGCACAAGATTTATTTACCATTTACACTCTTTTATAAAGAGAGCATAGAATGTTATGCTATAATCCGAAATTTTTGACCGACAAATACCAATGAAGGATAGCAGGTGGATTGCATGCCTCCGTTTCTCTCACTTTATATTCAGCGTGACATTCCCTTGAAAAACTCGATCGTCTAGTTTTCCCTTTAATGACAATGTATAAGGCATCAACACACTAATAATGACACGAATTCAAATTATATTTCCCAGGAGTGAGGGGCCCTCCATTCCCTAATTTCGTAAGCAAAGTCACGCAACCACTTTGGAAACACTACAGTTTATTAGTACTTAATTTCGAGCGAATTGGTTATTAAAATCCAACTTTGAGGGTAGAAATTGAAAGCTCAATAATGATTCCAATAATGCTTTACCGGTGCTGTGGAGAAGTTCTTTGAATCGTCTAGGACTTCTAATTAGTTTAGTTTCCGCAAAGGAGTCCTATATGCGAAATAAAGTTTTTGTTCTTCGTTTCAGCGTGAGAGCTTGACAGATTTATACGTGTTATATTGTATCGTAATTCTACATCATTCAAAAGTTTTCACGAAATTAAGAGGAGTTCTTTCAAATTTCCTCTTTCTTCAATACTTGTTTCGAATCAATTTTTTATGAGGGTTAATAATTTTAACTGTATTCATCACAGATGCAAGTGGAATCAACATTGCTTATTGGAATTATTTTTGGCTATTTATGAAACTGAATATGAAAATATTCCTATCAATAGGATTTTCAATGTTATTTTTATTGAATCTTACTAATGAGGTTTATTTTGATCACTACAAATCGCGACACGTGTTTCGCTTCACATAGCGTTTTTAAACTAGAACAAAAAGTTTCATATCTCGGTGAATGCTTGGGAAAATTTCAGCTTGACGTGATAGTAGGAATCAAGCTACAATATTCTTCAGAAAAGTAGATTAAACCAGACATTATAATATTAGGGCATACAATTTCTCTGGCTGTTATTCGACAAATTGGAAGACAATATGGTTCGGTGCAATCACTTTCCTCTGGCTGACTGGCTATAGTGATTTTAATTCTATATGCACCGTTTTCAGGGTTTTAATGATATTCCTGAAGTTCCAATCAAAAAAATTTCTTTTTTTATTCTCTTCCTTCTCGAGGTCTCCACTTTGCATATATTCCACAAGAACAATATTTCTTTCTTCCTTATTACGTCAAATTTTTCCAATCAATCGAAGATCATATTACACAAAATATCTGAAAATTTGGTTTTCCCAGTTCTTGTTTTATCCTGTCTCACTCTCTGATTCCTCATCATTTTATTTATTTGAATAACTCTGCTTATTCTTGGTTACTCCTGGATTTTTCTTTTATCTGAAAATATTATTATTTATCTTAGAGCTCACATTATCTCTCTACAATGATATACAACTGATATACTCTGCACTTTATAATGAAGCAAGTTTAACACATGTTTATCCCTGCTCCTTCAAGGTAGAAAACAACTTCGAATTTTTATTAACTTTCCGCATACTAATTCAGTCATTTTTCGTTATAGAATATGACTTCATTGAAATAATTCGTATTATCATCAAAATTGGTATCAATATCTACCTTTCGTCATAATTATGTTTGTGTTATGTTATTTATGTATCACTCAGAAATGTAGAAGAATTATCTGAAAACTACAAATACCAAATGTAGTAGACCATCACAGTTTCCAAAAAACGATACCATGCAGAAATCAATGCCCAAATCTTTTCATTTCTAAGTAAAATCGAAGCTTCAAAACTGACTGTGATGTCATTACCTTCGACATTTACCCATCCTCCAATCTTCGTTCGAAAATGTGAATGATATTTGTGCAGCATGAAAATTTACATGAATGTATATATGACGTAACTATACAATTAGTACTACTCGATGAAATTCCAAATATTCCAAAGAAAATTCCAAATATAAAGTATTTGTTTCGTAATGTGAAATGCTTCTTAATTTCTGAAAAATCTTCCTCGAAGATAAGCTGGCAATGTCGCATGAACAAAAATATAGAAAAAAGAAAAAATTAAATTATTCAATATGAATAAGTTTTACGGTGTTGCCAAGTTTATTTCAGATGTTAGTGACGTCACGACCATTGTTTTTACTCGATTTTGAGAAGCTACTGTCAAAAAACTTATGAGAAATATGAATCAAAATTGACTGCCCGAATTATGAAGAAACTCGACAAAAGTTATGGTAGGCAAATCTTATGTCTATAGAAATAAACTGATTGAGAGAAAAGAATAATCTGTGGAAGAGCCAACCAATCTTGTCGCCAAAAAGTTGAGAAATTCTTTCAGTAATCCCAAAAAATTACGATACAATTCTAAAATCTTCATCGTTTTTGTTTGTATGCTAGAATGCAAATTCATTTATAATTTACTACAAATAATTTCCTTAAGGATTCTGCCAAGTTGCATTATCAAAACAAAGGAGACCTTGTTGAATGTCGAGCAAAGCCCTCAGCCAGATAACATCTGAATATGGAATTAACATTAGAAAGCAGTGCTCCTACCAGAAATCGATACCGTCAAAGTTATAAAATATGAACTTGATCAAGTTATGATTATGCTTCAGAGGATTCAGAATATATTAAATAATTGGAACCTGTCGCTTTGAGTCTCTATTCCCTGTGAACTAAGCTCTCTTGCAAATTCGAGTACAAGTATATATAGGTGAAATCTCCTTGAGGATATCCAGGAACGAAATGAAACGAAACTAATCCGGTTTCTGTATTTCTGAGTAAATATTTTCTGCTGGTATTCCAGAGAAATTTCACAAAGATTTTAGGAATGATATGGTGAAATTTCAAAAGCATACTTCATGTTTCCTTTGAAGTTAGTATCCTCCATTTCATTTGAAAAGGTTTCCCTACGTATATTCAAATATATATATATTGTCCATAAAAGAACGTAATTCGAGAGAAAAACGTTCGAGAACACTGGCAAATATTTTGGTAACGTAAATAATCATGTTCGGCACTTTGAAATGTTACCAAAACAAGGTACTTCTACAAATGAAGAATTCGTTTCGTTGAATCTGTAAAAGTACCTGGGTGCTAGAAATTGCATTCTATTTCATTATCATAATACAATTGATGTTAAAATCCTAGTAAAGACACTCAAATATTATGGAATTTCTGGTTCAGTACTTGGTTTGAACCTAAAAAGGTGTCAATAATGGTGTACCTTAATGTAGTATGTTGGGCCCGCTTCTGTTTGTTCTTTACATTAATAACATCAACTTCACTAATGGATGTGAATTCATCAGCCTATTTGCAGATGATACTGTGATTGTAGTGAGTAAACCGAATTACAAACAACTATCAATAAAATTAATGGTATTATGATCAGAATATCTGAATTCCTCAACATTAATAAATTCAATCTCGATGTCAATAATAATCACAACAATAACAATAATAATTACAATCAAACATAAACATAATTGAATCTACAAAACATTTATAAGGATAAATATTTACAATCAAAAAATTGCAATTGTCGAGGAATTCAAATATTTGAGGTTCATCGTGGATCAACCAGTGAATATGAAACCATATTTCAATTATATCCGCAATAAAATTGCTAAAATACTATTTTTCTTTGGCCATGTAAACAGTTGCTTACCGTTTCAGACTTCCATTACAGTTTTCAAATCAATCATTCAACCACATTTTGATTACTCTGGTTTGTCTTCAGTGCGAATAAATGTTTCGCCTTTTTGCATTTCGATTACTGCGCTACTTTACTATCACAACTTGATGCAAATTGTTTGTCTACATTGCAAATACTACAGAATAGAAGCATGCGCTTAATTTTAAGATGTTAGATATACGCCAACTACAACAATGTTGGAAGTTCTGGATTGGCTTTCTGTGAAAGACCTTCTGTTCTAACTCACCAATTGTATTCATCTTCAAAATATTGTCCGGTAATGCACCTTCATATTTTGACCAATTTATTATTTTCCATCACCAAATTCATAATTACCCCACTATCAATCAATCAATTTTCAATTTCATTCCAAATTTATATTCAAAACCAGTTTTTTTTCAAAAAAATTACCACTTTTCAAAAATTAGATTCATGTGAAGTTCTTCATAACAAATGATACAGTTCATTCAGAATTTAGACTAACTAACATTTTACTAACTTCCAAGAATAGCCATTAAAATATTGAAAAGTAACTATCTGAGGTTTAGAAATAATAAAAAAGCGGAATATATGCACAAAACAAGGTGTTCTTTCTTTCATTGTGCTTCGACAGATATACTAGAGATATACTAGACAGATATACTAGACTTATAGAGTATTGAAGTAGATAGAGTAATGAATTAGATAGAGTGATTCAAGAGGAGGATTAATATGTATATATCATGCATAATATAGTAGAGACACACAGATAATTTTAGAGGTTTCTAATGGGATGTCGTGAACAAACACATTTTTTGCCCTGGCCACTGGCTGAACTCTGCGAGTTCAGTACAGCAGTTGAGTACCTTAAATACATTGTGCATTTAATATAGATCGATATAGCCTTCTACAAAAAGTAATTTAAATGATATTTTTGAAGATGTTACATATTTAAAATGCAGGGACGTAGTGTTTGCAACGGTGGCCTGCTGGTGAGATAAATAGCGAGTCAAAGACCGCGGTCCGCTCTATAGCATTGCACCCGTGCGGAGCCGGGTTGCCTCGCTAGTAATTCGCTGAGTTAAAGACACTGAGCATATTCACCAAAAGTAATTTGAATCGAGAAAACATATATGAGTGTTTTCTCCTTTTGTCAGTCAGTATACTTTGATGATGAACACGAAAGAGGATAAACGTTCTTACCACAAAAATCGATGATCATTTGTACATTCGAATATCAAATGTTTAACAAACTACTATTTACAAAAAAAGTATCCATCTAATAATTCAAACAAAATCAGGAGTATTTATTCGCAAATAAACGATGGTTTCATTATAAATACTGCAATAGAAGTTGCAAAACACGATAATAAAACTGAATGAGAACCCAAACATCTCAAGCAACCTCAATAATCATCGACATCAAAAATAAATAAGAGTCTTCATTCTATAATGACTTTCACTGGAAATTCTACTGAGTTCGAAAGCATATCCATAAAAACACAGATAATTTTTTCTATTCATCAAATGAATAAACCTATAAATCGACTACCCTTTTTCAGTCTTACAATAATACTGGTGAAGTAATATTCCATTCCCGAAACCATTTATTAACTGGTTCTATTTTCAATTAGCAACAAGCCGCAATCATGGCAGCAGCAACAGCACAAGGAACGTACATTAATCCCATGGCAGCGATAGCAACGCAGCTACCACACGCTGCAATGAATGGTATGGCGAATTCTGCACTTCCCCCATCATCAGGTAAGATTTGTTTCTCACACTAAAGCTCCAAAAAACACGGCATCATATACTATTGCTAACGTACACTCTGTCACGATCTTAACCTGATTTATGGTTGACAAAAATCCCCAACTTCCACAACCTATCTAAGTTCAACACTCGGCCTATCCTGACAAAATTAAGTGACTCCACTAAATGAAACAATTACTTCACGAAATAAATCAGCATTACTAGAGAAAAATAACATGAATCGAATCAAATAAAATCGTTTCTGAATCGCTTTGAAAAACGCCTGTCTCTTCTTGGTCTATGTCTTCCACAGGTAACTTCTCCGGCTGTTCTTTCATCTTTAGATATTTCTTTTTTACCATATTCTATTTTCTGTTCGTCACTGGAGTCTGTGTCAGTCATTATTTATTTACTACTCACGTCTTCGTCATAATATTCGGCGTTATTTCCAAAGTTAATATTACTCCATCAATTGTTTTTGATATATCGATTGTCATTCCAAACACTCGTGCTAGAAATATATTTGAATTCGTGGAACTAGTGCAACAGATTATATTGTACACTATTTTCATTTCCAGAAATGGGGAAATGTATATATTGAAAGTATGTTTTCATGCGAATTAGTTTCCTCGATTTAAGATTTATGGGCATTCTGTTCATAAAAACTGTTTTCTTAATAGCCTAATGATATGATAATATTAGACATCAAAAATATTGTATCTAATGAAATGAAAACGAAGAAAAACATGAAGGATATGCAGTTTCTTCAGAATTTTACACCGACTAATTGCACATAAATAAGATTTGATGTTAACATTAATATTTTTGAAACGTAATTATCATTTTCAGAATAAAAATATTTCGAGACATGTTACAGATACAATAATAAAATACTCCTCACATACATACCTATTGTATATTCGTACAAGCTCAATAGATCAAAATATTTGTTTGAAGGTGGTTGACAATGTTTCGTGGTGTATTTCATCAGTTCGGACTTCCATTGTCTAATCTAATATAAAATGATTTGAAACCCTGAAAAAACAAT
>WOGN01002414.1:0-16802 GCA_015342105.1 Leptinotarsa texana
CTATGTGAGTACAATTTGTTACCATTCATTTAAAGTAGAACTCATGTGAAAGATATCTGATTTTTATTCCACAACGAATGTTTGAAATACAAACTGGGTAGAGAAAAGTATCTTCTGTATAATTCAGTGTTCATATAAAAGTATTTGTTTCGAAAGAATTTTTTTTCGTGTGATTCAATGTTAACATGAAAGTAGCTATTTCAGGAGGACTTTCTATCAGTTTGTGTCTGAAAGTTATTTCTTTGCATGATCTACACATGCATGTATAGAGTTACTTCCTTCCTTTCTTTGGAAGATTCCATCATCCTTCTTTCTTTGTATCAAGATGGAGTAGTAGAAAACCAAACCTTTTTTTCCCAAAAAGTCCTACGTCCAAACATTCTATTTATTATTTCAATTTAACGCCGAAAATAAGCCTCCGCCGATGAATTTGGAAATGCACACGCAGCATCTAAAGCGAGTACGTCACAAAA
The DNA here is from genome assembly GCA_015342105.1 of Leptinotarsa texana. NCBI lineage: Eukaryota > Metazoa > Arthropoda > Insecta > Coleoptera > Chrysomelidae > Leptinotarsa > Leptinotarsa texana. The sequence goes on from WOGN01002414.1 coordinate 474, forward strand.
AGTATTTTTTTTTACTACTGAATAATAGTAAGAAAATTTTTAAAAATCATTTCCTGTTGGAAAAAATCCTAAAGTGAATTATTGAAAACTCTGTATCGTTAATAATCATCTTGTTTTATTTCGAATGTTGTAATAATCATTTGAGAAATGTTTTCTATTCCAAAAATAATAATTGGCACTTCTTTACAAATTCCAAAAAAAATGTTATTAATGATTTTATTGCTTATCAACTCTACAATATTTCCGAAACAAATTTCAAATCATGATATATCTATTCCCAAATTGCTAAAAATTGAAAAAAAATCATAAATTTCAAACTATCGAAGAGAAGTTATCTAATTTTTTTATTGTGCCACAAAAGCTGCATGAACCAATCAATTTGTAAACTGGAGAATTAACATTACTTTGAAACTGAAAATTGCATACCTTCTAGTATAGAATTGATGAATGTTTCAAATGAGCTCTTCAACAAATTTATGACTTTTGATTATCAATTGTTATTTGCATTTGTTCATAAAAATAACAGGCATTTTGGCCTGTTATGTTTTTACTTCTAGGATGATAAATTACACAAATATGATCATTTATTTTTGGAGAAATTTCGTTTATTGATTCAATTTGCATCCAATGCAGTTGCTTATTAGAAAATGAATCAGTTTTTTATCTAATAATTCATTTTCTTGCAATTTTTTCCGGATTTTACCTAAACCAAAAAATAATAAAATGGTTTTTAACTATAATTTTCATTTCAAATCAATTAAGGATAAAATTATCACAAATATAGCTGAACATGAAAATTGGAAAATGGTTGCGTGAAAAAAAATCAATAGATAAAAAACCAAATGATTTTTAATAAACAATTACACCGATTGCAGATTGAAACAATAAACGAACTTATTAGGTAATGCCTGGCATCTGCTAATAGTTGGATACATTTTGGGAATTCGAAACAATTCAGAAAAGAATTGAGACAGGACCGTAATTGAAAATTGTTGTCACTCTAGTTATTTCAAATGGAACGCTCCAGAAATTTCGAGTGTGATATACCACTGAATTATGGTTTCATCACTTCATCAATATTTGTAATGAAAGAGATAGGACAGTATTTGAAAGAAAAAGTTGATGATGACTTTGCTGACCTTAAACGTTGGATCGAATATTTATTGTTGCATTACTACTTACAATGAAACTGTCACTTTCAATTTGTTATATTTTGTGAAAAAATAGTTATATTCGTAAAAATAACAAAAACAACGTTTTCAGTTTCTCATGCGCAAACTAACATTGTATGTTATAAGAAAAAAAGTAAAGCTGAGGCACCAGTCGATCTAATAATAACACTGATGATCTTCAAACATGACTCAACTTCTGACGGAAGCACCAAACACTTACGAAGGTTCGAAATATATGAACACTTCAATCTAGCAGACCACTATTATAATATTCATGCAGTCATTGTTCACTGTGGTTCTGGCGTTGAATTTGGTCATTCTTACGCCTAGGTCAAAGACGAAAGGGACTGGTTCAAGTTTGACGATAGTCACAAAGTGTTCTGGCAACGTACTGAATCTATTGGTACCATGTACCATTGGTACTGTACATGTACCATGTACAGAAAACCTTTGTTTCCATTCAATCATCTTCATATTTGTCACGGTTTAGAAAATAACAATGAAACCATATGATCCAAGAAACGGTTTATATAGCAAAATTGTGAGAATATAGGAAATATTTGAATTTATTTATAGCGCTTATAAAGTGGCACTTGAACTATCCAAAATATAATAGAAACAGCCATATCAATCACAATGAAAATTTGAAACTAACACCGAACATATACTAACTCATATTTACATATAGGGAGCACCTGGGAATCTGCAAAGCCACTTCGTCTAGACTGTCGCTTGGAGTTAGAGGGGGACGTTCAAATAGTCTGCTTGGAGCTAAAGTGAGGGCAGCACTTCCGGTGTAGCGGTGATGACGTCTGTCGAAACTGCGTCGCCGCTTTTGTTGCTGTTGAAATTGTTTTTTCTTCTTGTCTTCTTCGGCGGCTCTGCGCAGGTTGTGCAGTCGAAAGAAGTACATAGACATTCTAAAGAAGGATTCAAATAATTGTTTTTGTGATACTTCATATCATAACTGGAAATTGTGGATGAACTAAAATATTCAATTGATCTCATGTGTTTTCAGAGGGTTCTCTGGACCATTCTGAATCATTATGAAAATGGGAGTTGTCTCATTCACATCTCAGTTATAGTTTAAGGAAATGGAATATCAATTATTTCATCCGGTATTACCCTTATTCGAAGTAGCTTTCAGTCATAGAAATGGACTATTTTTAATGATCCGAAGTTCGATGACCGAGAATGAAAAGTTTTCAAAATATTCATTGACAGATGTCTCTCTTCGAAAACTGCTCAAAAAATAATCGTTTTGAAAATAAATTTTGAACACCTGGCTTAGAATATCACCTACGACTCTTGAAATCTCATAAAAAATCTCAATTCCGATGAATTGAAGATATCCACAAGGTCTGGTATGAAATTCTCTTGGAATTCTCAACATATCCCAGAACATGTCTCCAACTATGATTTTTTTCATGTTTTTCAATGTCCTATTACTTCAAAATTTATTTTATCTCGTAAAACTTGATGAGGTTTACTTGAAAAATAATTTATAATTATAATTATTTGCTTTTTTAGTAGTCTTGATATTTTATTCAAAACCAATCTGTAGATTGATTCGGAGTGACACCTCATAATTTTAATTCTCCAGAAGTGTCGGTTCGTTGATGTGTTGCCATATCCATCGACGGGCAAATGCAAATCAGAAAGACTTACTATTTCTAGCAGTTCCATACATTCATCTAGTGACTCAATGAAAATAGAATTATACTGTTTTATAATTTTCATCTACATTCCCACAGTATTTTTTATTTTGGAATGTACAATATAGTTTTGTAATCGTGGTATTCTTCATCGAAAAAAAACAAGGTTTTTCAATAGAGAAATATTATTTGAACTAGAGTGTCAAAAATGTTACTAATTTTCCAGTTCTAATTTTAACGACAGACACCTCAAAATTCTTCTAGTCAGATGAATTATAATATCAAACGTGTTTATTTTGTTTGTTTTACGTTATTTGACTGGATCACGTACACTTGGAATCAGGATGCGATCTGAACTTATGTGAGATAACTGTACTTTTTCTTGTCAGCATTATTTCCAAAAACTGATAAAAACTGATAGAAATTATGAGTCATGAGAAATATTTCTACTGTATGTACCTATAGTGATAGGGTGGCGAACTTTAAAATATGCGATGTGGACAATGATGGTTGAAGTATACATGCTTTTTATTTTTATGTGATGCAGTTAGTCATATAGGTAGTGGAAGCAACATGAAATTTTTGCTTACCGTTATCCATATAAATGGGAATACGACATTTTTGAGAATAATTTTCGTCCATGATATTCACAGTCGATAGTTCGTATCCAGGGAATAATATTACTATCAGTACTATTATTATTATTTCATCCTAAAATAATTTCTGGGGTGTAATTGATGTATTATGAAGGTATATATAAAAATGCGATAATTCAAGTTTGAATAACGTCATATTTTGAAATTCATGAGAAGGCTCGTCAACTAGAAGAGATAAAGTTAACCTTCCGAACACTCTGTATATGAAAATTGCATCACTCTTGCAGCATGATATACTTGATTGTGGATTCAACTTCTACAACACTTCGGCAATAACGGGTTTGATTTTGAATACAACATTTCCTGAAGTGTCAAAAAAACAAAACAATTAATGTGAAGATTTTTTTGTATCGAGAATATAAAATACCATTCACTTCCACTAGTTGACTATCAGTTGATATTCTAGTAGAAAAGGGTTCATCTTCATCAACAATTTCCAATTTTTTCATCACATTACACAGACATAGATATACCATGCGACAGATACACTCTGCAGAACAAGCAATTCTACAATTACAAGATACACACAGATACATGCTGTTCATAGCATGTATATAGTTACTCAGCCAATGTATTGGCATATTATTTTTCATTGAAGGAAAGTCTACTTTCAAAATTATGCAGAAAGCAAAAATACATTTGTTGAGCTGGAAGTTTTGAATACTGGCATGAAACGCCATTTACGGTAGTTATTACTTTCGACTCAAACACTAATGATGATCTTTTATGATCAAAGATGGAAAGTAACACCATTTTTGTTTTGGAAGCGAAGTAATATTTGAAATATTAATCAGCTTTCGGTCCAATCGTAAATTGTTATTTATTCTATTTGGAATATAATACTTTTGGAATTGCGACACATTCTTTGCCATGTGGAGAAGAGTTTCATAAATAAGTGAGAGAAATGAAAAACAAATATTCAGTATTCCACAATAATTTCAATAATTGAAAATATCGTGGAAATCGTGATCGCTTAACATTACTGAAATGTACATATACTTCTCTGAGTTGATTCATGACCAAATATATTTCATTTCCTCAAAACTGAAGAAGCAACTTAGGCTTAGTAGGTTCCAACTTCAACTATATTGTGAATTGATTTCCAACCCTTGTATAGACACTATCAAAATTAGGCGAATTCAAAAATTGAATACATTAGTTTTGTTCCAATATACAAAAATGGAATAATTGACAATTTCTCTCATTGACAAGATATAGTATGTGATATATATCTGGAAGGAAAGTAAAAAAAAACAACATATATCAGTATTTCATCAGTCAGAAAAAGATCAAGAAAAAAGTAGTTTCTGAAATATTCTTCACGCATTTTTTGGTCGAGGCTTGTGAAATGAATAAATAATAAAATTAGCGGCCACTTTTATAGTGATTGATTCAAGTATTTCTTGTCATGATATCATATTATGATTGTAATGATATATCACCTTTCTCAACATTTCTGGAAATTAAATCTAATAGTAATAATGATGTTCAGACATATCTTATGAACACTAGGAAAGTATCGTGACATAAGTTAGATGCAACTATTTAAGTATCATAACTACTATTTAAACTACAGAAAGTGAAAATTCCATACTTAACAAAAACACAGCAAACCACAACATGGATGACGATAGCTTCTGGTGAAAACACACGGACTGAAATAAAACGAGTGTTTTGCCCAAAAATATCTTGAGTCACCAAAGATCTCTCAAGGAACTATTAGCAAAATTGAGGAACTATTCAGGAATCTGTTGTGTATGGGCTAAATTAAAAAACAAACAATGCTTATAATAGATGAGAATAAAAATTGGACATTTTGTTACAGTCAAAGAAAACCTATGGATATCGACATTATGAACATTTACAAAAAAATCAAAATCTCAAAAAATACACCAAACTAAACAACCATTTGTGCACACCTGCTACAGGCAACCAGTACAGGCAACCCAGGTTTGTGATAGATAAACCCTACAGAATGGAAATGGAACAAAACACAGAGTCAGACGCTACAAATGCAATACTAGCGTGGTTCAAAAAGAACTGGCTGGTATCTCCATCGCCAAAAAAGAAATAACCAGGAAAGGAATTTCTGGCAAAAAACATAACAATCTGCACTGATAGCAGACAATCCCTATTAGCCTTGAACAGACAATGTGTTACTTCAGGGCTAGTACTAGAGTGCCACCAAGATTTAGCCAAAGCCTTTGTAGAAAATAACATTAACTTTACAGAAGTAAATTTAATGGCAATGCCGATTCTTTAGCCAAGAAAGCGGCTGTATTAAGAATTTTAGGACCCAATGGCACCTGCGGCCTGATGACTTGCGGAACTAGCCAAACGTTACACCAATGCCTAATCCCTCAACTGATGGGATGGAATCAAAGGATGCAATCCTGTCAGGATTACCCTGGACGACTCTGGGAAGCTGACGTCGGAAAAATATCTGACAATGACCAGGAAAAATCCACGTCTATCAGTAGGATTTCTGACTGGCCACTAAGGCAACACATCTATAATATGGGACTAGTGGACACACCTCTATGCAGGATGTGTGAACGGCGAGTCTTGGCCTACACCTGCCGATATAAAAGAAATGTCTCCCAGTGAGCTGACCACCTTTCTGGAAAGGACAAAATGGACGATAACCTAGGAGGACAACTCCTTGGGAGGATGTACAATGGGTCATATGTGGCCTAAGTGCTGTGGACCTACATTCACCCTTCCTACTGTATAGATACAGATACAGAAACAACTGTTTGGAATAAACATGAACTCCTTTGTAAATATTATACGAATAGTTGAAAAATAGTCAATTGAGATGAAAAATATTTTGTTCTGAATGAGTTAACATCTACCATACATTAAACAATGGACCATTAGAACTATCCGTACTGGGCAATAGCCAAATCATAATTGGATGACAAAGTCAACATCCTGAAATCACTGAAGTTTGGGTAGGTATGAGCAGATGAATCAACATAGTATCAGTAAGATGATGGACTAGTTCATTTTCAAGTGAACTTCTAGCAATATTTCAATTCAATTTTCTCAAATACATAGATTGGTAAGCGCGAAGTGGTGGAATAATCAACAAGATAATATCATTTTGAACCACAATACTTTTTCCTTTTCAGACATGTGAAAAATGGAGTGTATCAAACTAATTCAGACAAATGAGATGATATGAAGGTATACATATTTGAAATCATTTTTATTATAAGCTAGGGTTATCCCAAAAATAATTGGTACACAATTTGGGTGATTGTTCGATCAAGATTGAGGTACTTGTAATGCATTCTTGGAAAGTTTTGGTGTAGTAATAAATGATACCGGAGTTTTCCCAATACCAAATCGTTATTTTAAGGAAGAGCAAACTCAGTTTGATCTTCCTCTAGAAGATGATCACTTCAATTAGGGTAGAGATACCTTCGTCTACGGAAATGTCATCTATGGGGCCAACAAAAAAATATCAAAGGGAAACGAGGATTCCCATGGTGATCAATTGTAAAGCTTCGAAATCGATCGCCGAAAGAGATACGTCATCAGCTGCAACTTCCACTGCGAGACAGCTAGATTGACTTGTGTTGGATCACAAGTTAGATTTGTGTATCAATGGTCCTCTGTTTGAGCCAATGATACTTTTTCATGCTTCAGGCTGCTTCTTGTTATGGAATTTAATGGCATTTCTCTCTTTCGGAATGGCATTTACAAATAATTTTTTTATTTTTTGTTCAATTCTTCTATTTTTACTTGTATTTTATTTCACTGTCATTTCACTTCTAGGTTTTATCGCTTAATGTAATTGTTCTTTTCAGATAATTTTTTTATTTTTTATTGTTTTTTTCAGGGATTTCAAATCATTTTATATAATATTAAACAACGGAAGTTCGAACTGATGGAATTGAAACATCATTCACACCAGAACGACAATGTGGTCCTTGCTCCGTAATCCAAAGGATCAGATACTACTGGAGTCACAACGAGTTTACGGAGTACCATGTCATCGGCAAGACCAATAGGCCAATGGACGAACATAAATTATCATATTATCGACAAAACACAACATGAATTTTGAGAACACAAAAACATTAGCAAGCAATAAACACTTCCACTCACGAACAATCAGTGAGGCTATCGAAATTGAAAAACGACATTGGAGAATAAATAGGGATGACGCGCAAAGATTATCAGCAACATGGAGATCCATCATATCACTTCACAAAATCAACTAGAGCGCATAACCCCAAAAGCAAAACTTAGCAGATGATAATGACAAAGGTAGGCGAGATAACACAGGTAATCGGGCCAAAGCACTGACAGCAACTCAGGCAAACGGTAGTATCTGCCCTTATAAAATGAGAAAGAGAGTTCGAGTGAAACATGCAAAAATTCAGTTAGGAATAGTCATGACAAAACAATTTTTACCGATCGCGAAAAAATAGCACCTATAGGCTGACTTTCGACCAAAAGAGGTCAGATGTCAATCTTGCTGAAGTGCCTATCAGTAAGTTCGGGACCGCTGGGAGAGCGAGGGTGGATGGAGTGGGGTAGTAGGTTCCCCTCGCTAAATAAATGGGGGGAAAGCTTTTACTTCAGGGCACTCAACTAGGGAGGGGGCATGTGGGGGAGTGAAATAGTCTATCCCTAACTCCAGACATCACTAGAAGATGGAAATGTTGTGATAATGATTTTTGTGAGGATATAAAACGTTGAAAGTTAACGAAAGACCTAGTTAATCCTTAGATCACATAGTTCTCGTCTCTTGAGAATTATTGATCGTAAAGAAGAATCAGCTGGTTAACGAAAAATATATTCAAACAAATTTTTTTCCATACATTCTTGCATCAATTTTATCACTCAACAATAATTATTGACCATTTTCAAAATAGACTATAACTGGAATATTTCCGAATATTTTTTTAATAATAACTTTAGTAATTCCTGTAAGGGTGGCAAATATTCAACAACTATTCATTAAGGATACAAATACAGTATACAAAATTATTGGTAATTGATATTCATTCCATATTCTCCGTTATGAAAAAGAGCCAATAGGAAACATGTTATAGATCAATCATGACATACAACATTTTCAGGTTGATACAGAATATTAAACGTTATTCATTTCTGAGTTCACTGAACAAACATAATCTGTTAAATGTCAAACGGTCCATTTTCCTCAACGAAATTGGCTGTCCACGTGATATCGACTACCATTGAACTGATTAAATGAATCTATCATATGCCGTCATATGTCATATTCACTGTGTGATTCATCAAATAGACCAGCTGATAAGGCTCTTGGATGAATTTTATCTAAATTTGAAGGTATGAAGTCATATATTCAGAATGAATACATTACAGAAAAAATAAATAAGTTTCAGTTCAATTCAGGAAATGAAAGAATACAATGATCATTGGAACATCAAATACTGGGCAATATTAGCTAAAATTTCGAAAACGCATTGTTCACAAGATTCAGAGTGTTCACTTTATCTATTTTTATATTAATATTGTAGATATCAACATCTCATTCATTTTTCCCGCCATGGAAACCAAGCAAAACCCAGTAAGATGGCATTCAACTGTACCAAAATACACAACAATCGTATTGATATTTCCGTCACTTCCAACATTGAGAATTATAAAAATATTTTATATGAGAATTGATTCACGACAAATTAGCTTTGAAACAAGAACTACTGTAATACAAAAATGCAAAAAAAATAAATACAAATGTGAATTGCGCCGGGGGTATCTCCGTATCAGAGTTATTGGAGAATACAATAATCACAAAATGGCACAGAAATTCAATAAGTAGCAATAAACTAATCAATATAATCATCCATACCATCCATTGGAAATGAAAAAGGATACCATCAGATCTAAATTCAAATTGATCAGAAATCTCTTGAGCAATTAAAAAAATATTTCAGAAGAATTTTCTTCCCATATTCAAGTACCTTAATTTCAAGTACCTGAATTGCAAGTACCTGATTTTTTACCTAAGTTTGTATTCAATTTAATAACCTGAGCTTATGTTCCATTTTTCACATTTAATTCTAATTGATCAATCAGTAAATTACCCGAATTCCTGAATCTATTGATTTCTAAATATTATAGAAGATTGAGTTTCAAACTCTTCTCTTCTGAATGTAACATATGCTATTAATGATTGGACTCATGTCCAATGGCTAATAGGTGGTTTGCAAATATGGAATTGGTCTTTCTATTTACAAAACTACTTCTATACTCTTTAATTCTTTGGAAAAACGTTCTTTCAGTTTGGCCAATATACAGGTTTGTCTTTATTGTTTTTAATAAATTCACTTAGATTATTATTTGTTCTGTAAGCTACGTTCACCCCTTATTTTTTCAAAAAAAAACGGACAATAGTCCTGGTTGGTTCATCCAAATATGCCAATGTCCTATAACTGACGTTATCGCATCTTGAATATGGCTTGGTTTTGAAATTTTTTGGAAAGAATGGCATTTATAATATCTACTTTGTAACCGTTATTAATCTAATCTGAATCTATCTAGTGAAAATCACACAATGAAGTTTTTTAAAATACGTTAATTATGTATTTTCATCAAGTATCGGCCGATTCCATCATATATTCATTTAAAAAAAATTGTACCTACTTTTGAATTTACGATACGTAAACAACCAATCCAAATAATAATCTGTACGGAAAAACTCAATCATGAGTTTTAATCAGACTTCAAGTCTGTAGAAGCTATATCTACTTTTAAACCCGAAGTATCAAATCGTTTGACATAATTCGACGAAAATCCAGAAGAGATATGTAATAAAATCCAACGCAGCGAAACGTCTCCATAAAAGTAACAAAGTTTGTGTAGCTTCACTGACTCGGAATATCCGAAGATAAAACTCTATCCAGGCCAGTAATAATTTCGGTTTCAAAATGCCCCGATGAATTTTTCAGGCTTAATATAATGAAACAAGATGTACCTCATTATTCTGAACCACAACTGAACCAAAAGCATCATAGATGAAAACAGTTCGTTTATTACAGTCAAACAATTTTAACGACAAAGAATTCTTCAGATATGTGGTACGCGTATTTCTGATATATACCACTTTTGCTTGAATCAGATGTGCCAAGTCACTTGAACACTTTCCGTGAAAGAATCTATAAAAGAGAGAAAAATCTCCAAACTTTCTTTGATTTTTCAAAGTATCAAGGTTGCAAGCTATGTACTGTGGTGTTGAACCACAAATATTGGGACTACCAACACATGTTAGAAATTTGTCACTTTTCTTTAAAAATGTCCATAGTATCGACTGATTTTCCTGGGAAAAATTACAAGGTAAACTTCAATGACCCATTCAGTATGAGCTAAACTTATATTCAAATACATTTTTGACGATCCTTCCATTCAAAGAAAGGAGTTTTCATCGCTAGTGCACTATACAGTAAAAAAACAAGGGATATTCATTTGTCTTTATCAATTTTTATCCAAGTTACCTCACTCAAAAAACAACAAAAGAACTTCAATTGAATGTTTATGTTCTCTTCTATTTCATTCACTTCCTATGATGAGAATGAAAAAATGTCACCATAATATTTCAAAGAATAGTAAAAAAACTACGCAGACATGACTAATGGTCATTACATTAGTGTACGTGCCTCAATGTTTCTTTACCAAAACTCCCAACTGATGAGTTATTCCAAAGCAATTTCAAAGTAAGAAATTCACACAAAAAAGTAATGATATTGGACGGAGAGAAGTAGTGACGGAAAATTAAGCGTGTTTTTGGGTAGGGTGTGAACTGAATTGGAATGAGATACAGCGTAAGTGGTTCAAACATTTTGCGGCTGAATTTAGATATTTCATGCTAGGCTGATTCAAAATTTATTTATTCGGATATACTTTGTAATATTCACACTATTACAAAAAGTGCAAACGGATTTCAGAAACGAAAAATTAGTTTTTCATCTACTTTGTATTGATGTATTCATATTTTCGAAGAATTTCTTCAGGAAATGACATACGAACGAAGAAGTATAATTGAACCTGTAACACATGATGAATACCTTGGTCTGATGTTGATGGATATCAGTTTCAGGTAGCATATACACATCAAAAAGTAGTCCACAAAAATCAGAAGTACTCACCCAATATTCAAATACCTCAAACAGTTTCTACTGATGTTTCAGTTCTAGTTCGAAAGATAGCTCTCAAAGTAAATGGATGCATGAAACAGAATTCCAAATGGTTACAAAAGGACGGGTAATGAGAGATAACATATAACGGTTCATTTATTGGTCCGAACATGACAGATAAAGTAGTTTTCCAACAGACAAAGGCAAACAAGGATTATCTAAGAATGCTAAAGAACGAATAGGATTTTTGTCAGGACAGAAAGCAAAACAAATAGGTTAGGAGTGGCTAGATATGCCCTGAAAAACGATGGTCAGCGTACCAAAATGAAAAATAAGTAATACATCTAAGTACCATGTCAGATTGGACAAACAAACACAGGAACATTTTCAAGATAGGATGAGAATCTCCAAAGATTTAGATTCATGACTTGCTCTCATACTGAAATCAAATCAATGAAAGAATTTGCACCCGATTTTATCAAAAAATTGTGAAGAGCAGGATATCTAATAGATGACAGAAATGTCCTCCTTACCGAACGTGATAGTCCCTTTCTTGAAAAAGCATACATTTCCTAGAATATTTCTAGGTAAATAATAAATAGCTAGGTAATAGCACACATGTAATGTGTGCTACCTAATTAATATTGCTTCATAGATATTGTTTCGAGGTATTTTCTATTTGGAATCAAAACTCAGGACAAACGCTTCATGAATTCTTCGATTTATTTTGTTTTTTATCTTTGACACTGTCGATTGGATTCATTTTCCATTCGTTTTCAAGACGGAATGTTGCATTTACATACGTTGAAAACGATATTGTGAGCAGTATAGCAGAATTGCTTTATAATCAGTCGATCCTTGATGATTGACGGTTTTCTTCTTCAAGTGAAAATTATCCATAATGTTATTTTATGATGTGACACAAGTTTTTTGTTTTATGTTTATTATTTTCCAAAGTGTAGGTTCCGTTAGATTAAGTGTTACCGTCTCATTTTTCTTCTTCAGCAATAAAAACATTGAAATCACTACCACGGCGTCCACTCAAAATCTTTTTTTTCAATCCATCCAATCCATCCAAAGTTCTTATGATTTCGAACCTCTTTTCATCTTCATTCAGCACAGTCAAAACCAACATGAATAAATTGAAGGCTTTTCTGTCTAAATTACAATAACAAACTCGTAATGCAGCTAAAGAATCGGTTTCGTTCCCGATTACTTGGGACCACCATTATTTTCAAAGTTACTAGTGATTACTATTCCACACTATGCAGAATATAAGACAATCGGTTACTTCTTTATATATACAATGAATCATCTTCAAAGGATCAACCTGGCAATGAATGAGATTCGACACAGATGACCTGTGCAGGTATTTTTCACGAATAACACACATTTCAAAAACATTATATCGTAAGCCCACCAGCAAGCAATCAGCAAGGCCTCGATATTTTCTAATTATATCCAAACAAATGAAATCAAATGAGTCTACCAATAACATTAATTGTTTCTAGGTAATGAAGAAATATAAAATAAGAGCTTGAACAATAGATGAGTGACAATAGGCTCATTTTAACTTTTTGACAATAAATCGGACTGAAAAGTGAAAAATAAATATAGTTTAAAAAAACTGAAAAACACGCTTTTATGAAACATCAAACTGAAAAGTTAAAAATAATATTTTTAAATAAGCTCAATACAATTACGAACGAAAAAATCCTAGTATTATTGTGAACAAAGCGTGGGCGCTTTGTGCCACATTTTTGTATATCAGGCGCCCGTCGCTTTTTTTTACAATAAAACTAGTATTTTTCATTCGTTATTGTTTAAAGCTTATTGAAAAAAATTATTTTCAACTTTTTAGTTCGAAGTTCTTCAAAAGCGTGTTTAATAATTTTTTTTAAACTATATTTAGTTTCAAAATGAAATTGGCCATAACGTTACTAGATTCAAAAACACTTCATTGTGAGATTTTCACTAAACCTGAAGGAATGTTTTTCAGATAAATTATGGATTTTCATCAAGTATCGTACAATTTTATCGAATAGATGTTACCAGATATACCCGTTAGAAACGGCTCAATTTCAGACGTTTCTGTATTAGCCGTGTAGTCCAATCAAAGACCTTTCTCTTGTATACTTTTACCAAATAGTACCAATGTTCATGAAAATTTCAATTTAGGTTCTACTTATTCCCTACTGCACTGTTGATCCTGTACCTCTCCTCAGGGGATGAAAAATGTGCCATTCAAATTAGTCCGGGGAAAGTAACTAACTCTAAGCAACTTTTTTTATGATTTTTTTTCTGGAAGTCATTACTTTTCGTTTCGTGAGTAAATGTAACGATTTTTCCACCAAAAAACTCATGTTTTCCTATAGTTTTTCATGAATAACTCTAACAGTGGGTTCTTAATCGGAATGAATGATTTTTCGTAAAAGATTCAGCTCATGAAAAAACAGAAAGGAAGGTGTGTTTTCGGCTTCTGTTGACCTAATGTAAACGGAGGAATAACTCCTTGGGAGTTGGTTCTCATTCATCAAATTAAAAAAATAGCCTAAATACAATTTTCGAAGAAACTCATTGGAAATTTTTTGAAATGCTATGCTCAGCATCAAAATTCAACGAAACATGACTGAAATAATGTTGGTACCTATTTTTGATAAAGAAAAAACTATGTAATTCACTCCCTAATTACCTTGGCTTCAGTTAATGGGATGAAACCTAATTTCCTCTTCAATGTACGAAGATCATTTTCTATAATGTTATGAGTTTGGACTTTCAAGCCTACGAACGTATCAACCGATTTGAAAACTATGGAAGAACAGATAAAATGTGAAAAAATCTAAAATAATGAAAATTGCCAGACTGAAGTATTCGAAAAATATTTAAAATGAAAGGGAGTATGAAGTAAAGATAAAACAAGTTATTTCACGACGTTTCGTATCCACAATCATCTTGGGTGGTTCCACTAGTGCCCAATCTTTCCTCCCTTGTATTTCCGAATCTATGATTGCCTATTTCAGCGATCGACAGCCACCTTTTTTGTATTATGATAACGTTCTGCTTTCCGCGGAGTTTTAAAATTACCTAGAAACTGAAGAATAAGTTTTAATCATTTCCAATTCGGAGTTGGAACTGTGTAAATGAAACTACATCAAAAATTCAATGGAAATAGAATATAAATCATTTTTCGAAGAAACATCTCTAAGAAAATAATATTGCTCAGGACAAAAATTTTTTTGTGGTTATATTATTCCGTGTGGGATCGCAGAGTAAGCAAATCTCGAATTATTCTGAAGACGTCTACAGTCTTCTCTTAGATTTGGTTTTATCATGTTTTTTATCAGTGTTATGACAATTTTGATAATAATACATCCAACTGAAGATGCATTTATTATATTTTAACTATGTTGCAGAAAACTTTTCACTGAAAATTCTGATAGATTGGTACAATAAACCAGCCTTTCAGTAGTTTTTTTATATTCAATTTCTAATTATGAGTCTACAATAACAAATCATCAGACAGTTGAAAATATTGATTATTGTGTCAGATTGCGACAAATAAAATTCTAAGAATGTCATGTTTTCATGTTTGGCAAGAAATTGCTTAATAATAAGATTAGTGGAACGTATCACTTCATCTCATATATCCCAGAATCAATTTATCTGTACGTTCAATGTTCATTCTCCTTAATGAAAAATCTGAGCAGAGTATTTTATTATATTTGTTCGCAGATAACGTTCTAGGAAAACGTATAGACTGGAAGAGAAAAGTAAGATATAAGATATTCATTGAATATTTCTGCAAAAATAACATTTTTCAATGTAAAATCGGATCGTTTTCGAAAATATAAATATCTAATTCAAGTTTGTTCATCAATATTAAGGAGTCGAGTAATTCTGAATTTGAATCAGCCGAAAAAGCATAAGGCAACTTTGACAAACTTTTAAGTAATTGAAAAATTAAATAATTTTAATTTCAGTATTCAACACATTTGAAGATTTCCACACACATTTTTGTTGAACTATAATTGATAGATGACTTGAAATGATCCTCAGAAATCTCAATTATGTATGTATGTATATGTGTAACATGTATGTATTCACATGTGAATTTCGCAACTGAATTTTGAGATACATATTCTCAAGCGATTGTGCTAAAATGTTGCATACAATTTTACTTTGAATAACAATACATGATCAGCTAAAAAACAGAGCTGAACCGCATTGATGATACAACGCCGCATAACTGTTCCGAACTGCCATAGGTGTCATGAGTGGTACTAGATTGAACATCAAATGCATTGCTGGACTCAACTCATGTCAAAGGATAAATCTGAGTAAGAAAAGTCGATCTATAGGATCGAGAGAGAACTCAATATTCCAATATCAAAGATTAACGGGACTCTCCTAGGCGATCAGTTGCCGAAGAGATTCGTCCTCTTCCACTGCAGCTTTTACTGCAAAGAAACTAGCTGAAAAGCAAAGCCCAGACACAAAGCATTCTTAATGCTTTCTACATTCAATATGGTAGATCCAAAATTGGATCCACCATATTGATATGGGCATCAAATAAAAGTGTTAGTTGAAAACAAGTGTAGTCGCTCTGAATTCATTATTTTGTATTGTGATGAATCTGAGGCCGGCCCTGACAGTTATCGCACACACCAGGCGCATGACATCGGCAAAGGAAGCGGTCAGACTAGGCGCGAAAAAA